>PVLC010013855.1:0-40601 GCA_004027655.1 Graphiurus murinus
GGCGGACAGCCATACAACAACAGAAAGTACCAGGGGAGATTACACACAAATGTCTGTGACAGCGTTCTGGGTGTCCTTTCTAACCTGCTCTCCGAGGTCACGTGGGGAGGCAGGAGCCGGGAAAGCCAAGGGTCCGGTTCTTAGGGCGAGAGCAGGGCTTGGGAAGCGAGCAGGCTTGAGCGACCCCCCCGTCCTCGGGCTAGTCACTCACAGAAGGGAAGAGGGGGTCCTCCTCAGGGTCCTTTGGAGGGCTAGTTGGACCGCCCGACACGCTCGTGTTTCTTTCCCTCCAAGGCATTTTTTCCGTCTAGAACATAGGGAACCACACGGACTCATGTCAGACCCTTCCTAGTACTTGTAGCTGTTCTCTTCTCCCCAAGAAAGCTAGTTTGGCAAAGAAAAGATGAGGTCCCCTTCCCCCAAAGGTGTCTGACGTCCACCACAGGGGGCAGACGGAGTATCCTGCAAGAAGGTGCTTGCCCCCAGCTGAGCTGGGCCGACCCTCCTTTCCCGAGGAGTTTGTGCTCTGCTGAGAAGCGATGGCCTCCAGCCCAGCATGGCGTGGCCGCCGCTGGGGAAACTGTCACTGCTCTCTCAAGCTGCAAACAGCCAGAAAGGCTGACCTTGAAGACAAGGTCCGGAGAGGCGTCTCTAAGAGGGGAAGTCTACGGGCTCTGAGACGCAGTGTATGTTGGGGTTGGGGGGCGCCTTTAAGAGCTTCATGGAAGCTTTTGGGGTAAGCTTTTAAAATTCATGGTCTTGACGGAGGTTTCTGAAATTGAATATTTATGGTTGCCAGCCATGCCAGCAGAGCTGGACATCATAAGAAGCAAAAAGAGCCACGTTACCTCCAGCTCTGAGCACAGTGCGCTCTCTTGTGTGAGGCGTTGGCAGCCTCTGCCGCCAGGCAGCCTGGACAAGGCGGCTCTGTGTGCCCGGCCCAGGGGCCTGGCCCGGGATCCTGTGTCGACACGGACTGTTAACATAATGATGCACTGTGCTGAGGCATTTCATGCTGTATTAACCTACCGTAGGCCGTGTCGGTGCACTCTTAGGATATCGATGCTGCGAAGGTACTCAGTCAATACTAACGATTGCTAATATAACATAAGCATATTAAACATGCGTTGGTCTCACACATCTGTATGGGATTTTCTTCATTTTGCAACTTCCTATTTCTCAGCAGCACACACCTCTTGTTCTCTGACCAGTACTGGCAATAAGATGTTGCCTCTTATTGTCCAAGAACCAAGAGCTGTGGTGTCTGCAAGGAGGACGCCATCTCCGGGAACAGGAGAACGCCATCCAGAACCTTCCAGCGTGTGCAGTCTCTCTGCTGGTAACCCTGTGTAGCTGCCTCAGGCAAACAGCTTAGTGGAAGAAAATGTCCCGAGACAAGGACAGAGATGCACGTGTCCTCCCTGGCAGCCTGGATGAGTGTGTCCCGTGTCACCGAGGCTCCTGCAGGTGTGGGAGGAATCTGCAGAGCAGGTGGGGCCCTCTGCCCGGCCCAGGCTGGCCTTGCACCAAATCCCTGAGTGGCTGCCAGTGCCCAGCGTCTCAGAATCTCTGGAACCTAGGGGTTCCTTCATTATTTTCTGTGAGGCATAGTAAGCTGGATGCCCTCTGGTTCCCATTCCTCCAGTGTACAGGGCCCAGTGACAGCTAAAGGGAAGCCACGAAGCTGGGAGGAGAGGGAGCAAGCGACCCCGGCTGGCTGGCCCTCCTCAGCCCTGGAGTGCAGAATTCCCTCCTCCTCTGAGGGACACACACCTCCCCAGGTTCTTTCCCCTGCCACGTACGCCTGCCACGCTGGTCCTGCCATGGTGGTCCTGCCGAGATGGGCCTGCTGTGCTCCACTTTTAGAATCAATCTCTCTCAGGCAGGATACAGGGTGATCTGTGGTCGCAAACGCTCTCCAGATATTAATAGCTGGGGGCAGGGCAAGTCCAGTCCTTGCTGATGCCATCTGTCTGCTCCAGGGTCTTTACTCTGGTACCCGGCTGATGGGTGCCCCATCTCAAGGGTTACTACAAGCTTGTAGCTCCTCTTTATCTGAGGAATGGGTCTGTGTCAGCAGATTAAGCTGCAGTCAGGAATCATAAAGCTCTGCCTTCTACCTACACGCGAGGGAGCAAGACGGACGGGGCCCTGGAGTAGTGGCTCAAAGGTGGAGATCTGGGCAAACACCAGAGACTAGGGACTGGGACGTTCCACAGGCCTTTAGAGGCCGGCCGTGGTGGGGAGACGGGTCAATTTACTCAGGGAGCCCTGCAGAGACACACTGGTAGGAAAACCTAGATATAGCACCTTCGGGAGGCTGGAGCTTGTGTCCTAGAGGCAGGGGGACGCACAGGTGGGGATGGTGGCGCATCTGCACACAGCAACTCTGCAAGTGGCTGGGACGGACAGGCTTGGCATGGCTAAGGCATTCTCCACACATGCACACACCACCAGAGAAGGCAACCAGGGTATGTTTTTCCAGGAAAATGCCCCAGAAGAAAGGCCCAGATACCAGCCTGGCAAGCTTAGTGGTAGGGGAGAGCCTCAGCAGGGTGCCTCGCAGGAAAATACCCAGGGAGGGGTCTCCCAGCCCCCCAGCCCAGGACTAGTGATTGACCTGAAACCAGACAGCTGGGGTCGACCCTGCTTGAGGGAACACCCCCCAGGCAATCCAAACATAAATAAATCAAAATAAACAGACCAGAGCCACTGCACAGAAGAAACTTCAAAAATCACAATTATAAGGCATATTTTCCCTTCCTCCCTTCCCCTTCCTCTCTTTCTTATTTGGAAGCAGGATCTCACTAAGTTGTGGAGGGCCTCACGAGGTTGTCAAGGCTGGCTTTGAACCTGTGATCCTCCTATCTTAGTCAGTGAGGTGTGCGGTGAGTGTCACCATGCTTTAAGGGGAAGAGGCTCTGGCCCCCCTGCAGCAGCGGGGTGGGGAGTGCGTCTTGCCACGCTCCAGGAGGCAGGTCAATATTCTCATCCACAATGCGGGCTGCTGGAAGGCTATCAAGGAGCCCCTCATGGTTTCAGAAGAAGCCCAGAGTTTTATAAGCAGATACACAACCACTCAGATATACAGATGCCAAGAGACAGTGTGGTCGTGTGGATTCTCAAAGCCCTGTGTCCCAGGCACCTCCCGTGGCGGCAAGCCTCTGGAGGGCACGCCCCACAAGGGGAACACAGCAGGGTGCGGAGTTCCGAGGCTAGCCCTGCAGGACTGGCCTTGAGAAAAACAGAACCAACATTCTATTGGATCTGTTAGTGCTCTTAGGGAGAAACTATTGAAAAATGGAATGGGACATTTGGAAACATTGATTATAAGGAAATCAGAAAAAATAAGGAAAGGAAAAAAATGTATATTTCTTTAAGTATCAGCATTGAATGTACCAGTTTGCGATCCTATAGTATCATTTTAGTCACCTATTTTCCAAAAGATGTCTGTGTCCCAAAAGATAGACTGAGGATAATTTGCTAGATTTACATAACATCCGGTTTAAACGCAACATTTCAACTGACTTTCTCCAGGCCAGGGTTAACCTAATCGTGTACTGTGCTCCTGGGGTGGGCTTCTGCAGTCACACTTTTGCACTCGTCTGTGCCAGCACTCTTTCTAGGTGTGGAGACTGTGTGCAGAATCTGCTGGCGAGCAGTAGGTACTGCCTCTCCCACAAGGCAAGCCCGAAATGCCCACTCACGTCCAACCTGAGCACGCTTGGTAACTTTGCCCGGAGAGGGTGCACGCAGTAGGATCTGCATTTGCACCCCAGGAAGAGCACTGACTTGGGTGTGCGGACCTCTCTGGGGCTGTCTGGGCCACCACACTCTCCTAGCACACGGAGGATGGGGGTGTGGGGGTGGCGAGGTTTGTCTGGACGAGGGGCCAGGATACGGAGGAGCAGGTGCTGTGTGTGTCAGATCCTTGGTCTGAAGTGCTGCGGCCCAGGACCCAGGGAGGCAGCAGCAGATCTGCCGTGCTCTTCTGCTGTACTGGAGACAGTCGGGGAGATTCAAGGAGGTCTTCAGGCGCGCAGGGCCTCTGGGCCTCGGATCCGGGCAGAAGAAGAAGGCGGCGGGCGCTCTGTCTCCCAGGACAGCTGGCCTAGCCTCCTTCCTCTCAACATGTCTCTGCTCGCTGATAATTACTCTGCTTGTCTCATCCACAGGAGCAAGGCGATCAGAAGAGCTGGGCTGCATGACTTCTGCGCTCTGCGTCTTGGCTGTCTGCCTGGCACCTAACGAGGGTGTAATTGGAGATTCATTTATATGAACGAGCTCAGGAGATCTTTGTCAACATATTTGAATCTGTCTTTCCTGAAAGTCCTAATTAGCTTCCGAAATGGAAATGTGCTTGTGAATTTCTCCGGTGAGGTGGGGTAGAAATGCAGCCCTTGGATTCTAAAAAAAGGCCGAGCCAGCGGAGCTGCTAGACCCCATTGCTAGGGAAAATACTTCTTTTCCCAAGTATATCTGTGTTGTAAGTTGAAGGATGTCAAAGGGAGTTGTTCCGGGAAGTCTCACGGCAGGAGTCGCTTGTGGATGGCTCTCAGGTTGGCCTTGATGGTGCACCAGGCTTCTTCTGTAACCCCTCCCCCACGCTGCTGGCATCACCCCATTACCTGGGCCTCAGCTGTGCACAGACTCTGGTCCTCAGACCTGCTGGGCACAAGGGTGGCGTGAGAACCAGAACCTGGGCACGGAATGCACCATTACCGAGGGGAGGGAACGTCCTCAGTCAGCTTGCATCGGCCAGGCAGCTTGCCGCCTCCTGATGCAGATGAAAAATATTGCTTCTTCTTTGGAACAGCGAGGTACACACAGTTAGCTTTCTGGTTTGACTCAACTCAAGGATCAAAGTCGGCAGTTCTCTGTCCATCAAAACGTTTCATTCTTTTTTTCTCTTCACCAAAGAGCATTGGTATATAAACTGAAAACCTATCTTAAAATTTATCTGCAAATACAGCAAAAGTGGAAAATTGAGTTGTTTGGCCTATTATATATTCCAAAACACTTCCCACTGAGGTATCAAGGCAAAGGGTACTTTGTGCAGGTAATTATCTCAATTTGTCACGGTCCACGAGGATTCCCACCGTCCACCCGCTCCGTGCTGGTGGTTGAGTGGGTTTAATTCTTCTCTGTAATCGTAGGTCTGGATCTACCCCAGATGACAGAAAGACCTTCAGCCAGTGGGATTCGACTTAGCCGTTCATGGCCCTCCACACTCTGCAGCCTGCGCTCTTAGCAAGGATGCTTCCATTTCTGGGCTCCCTGCCCTGTGCTCGCCGCTCTCAGTCCCTGCTCACAGTAATGACTGGACGATATTCACGTCCTGCTAGCGTTTACGTAGGTTCCCCTAGGGAGGGATCCACACGTCTGCTGATCAACTCATTCCCAGGTGTGGTGTTTTCTCTTCCATGTCTGTTTACAGCGCCATCTCCACTTAGACAGCTGAACCCGTGCCTCTTTCTTAAGGCAAGTATTTATTGCCTGTGATCCCAGTCCTTGGGAGGCTGAGACAGAAGGATCGCAGGTTCACGGCCAGCCTCAGCACCTTAGCAAGGCCCTCCACAGCTTAGTGAGACCCTCTCTCAACACAAAAAATAAAGTAGGGCTGGGGGCATAGCTCAGAGGTAGAATGTCCCTGGGTTCAATCCCCAGCACCACAAAATAAAATTTATTTAAGCACACCAAAGAAGAAACTGGTCAACATTTGGATTTCAAATGTTGAGTCCATAAAAGAGGAATTAGAAGGGAAAGTCAGGTTGATTTGTGTCCCACAACTTGACTGGATGAAGCTTCCTGAGACCGAGGGAAAAGGAGAAAAGCTCAAAATAAATAAGGTAATTAAATGCTGGCGGGTGCCCCTGGCAAGGGCTGTGTGCACTGCTGCACTGCACAGCCCGTGCTCGGCCATGCTCTGTGGGAGGACAGGAGAGGGGGGTGGTGGGTCCCGGGGTGGGTAGGGGGCCAGGAGCCAAGCTTCCAACTGCGCAGCCCACCAGGAAGCCAAGAAAGTCCCCGAGGAAGAAAACAGGCGGCAGAGACACCCGGAGTCAGAGCAGCCGCAGCAGATGTGGCTTATGAGTCCCAGCACCCCGAGGAGGCAGGCTTCCCAGTTGAAATGAGGGGCAGGACAGTGCTCCTGGACCAGGAGGGATGACGAGGGAGCCAGGGGGAGGCCATGCCAGCCGCCTGGGGCTGCCTGTCCCTGGTGACCCAAGCCAAGTTAGCATGCCAGGCTGACGGAGCAGTTGAGGCCCTTGGAGATCATGGGCCACCTGCGGTACACCCAGTGTCCTGCAAAGGATATTCAAAAAGCAATTGCACTATAAAAATGTGAATAAGAGCCGGGCGTGGTGGCGCACGCTTGTAATCTGAGCATTTGGGAGGCTGAGACCGGAGGATCCGGGTTCGAGGCCAGCTTCAGCTACCCTAGTGAGGCACTCTGCAACTTAGTGAGACCCTGTTTCAAAATAAAGAATAAAAAATAGAGCTGGGGCATAGCTTGGAGGTAGAATGCCCCTGAGTTCAATCCCCAGTTCTGCAAAAAAAAAAAAAAAAAAAAAAAGTGAATAAGTAGCTGTCCTTCACAACAAAGCTGTAGCTTGAGATTCCCAACTGCCAGGCCCGTCCCAGGGTGCCGATCATGCTGCAAGAGCAGCCAGCCAGCCAAATTCCACCATGGACTCTGAGCCTCCACCACGCCTGGAGGTCCACTGGAGGTCCACTGGCAGCCACGGCCCCCCTTTCTGCTTTCATTTCAGTGTTAAGTGTAGACTCGTTCAAGTCACAATGCGTTGAATGAGCTGGCGTGTTTCAGATGTACACATCCCACACTCGCCTTCCTTAAGCCTGGAGGTGAGGAGAAGCTGGGATGGGGCTCCTGCCAAAGAGGCTTTGGAGTGAGCTCAGCAAGAAACCAGGGCCGAGTCCCGGGCGCCCATCGCTGTCCTGAGCGTGGAGGTCACAGGAGGAACCAGGCAGAGGTCTCAGGGCCTGATGCCAGGGGCGTGGAGTGCATTCAAAAGGACAGACCCATTCTCACCACCACAGCTGGGGGAAAATGTGCTGTCTTCTTAGAAAATGAGCTGCCTCAACCCAGTCTAAACGCTTCCCGGAAACTCTTCAACAGAAGTGCTAATTCAGTGGATTATTTCGAGTTTACTGAGGAACACATTCTTACTAGAGCGGATTAGATTACACCTAAAAGCAACTGGCATGTAGCCATGCGTGTTCACTCAGCTGCAGGACACTCCCCTGCCCCAACATACACATGCACACGCACTCACGCGCACGCACGCACACACCCCTGCACCTCGCGTGGAGAGAACCAACCCCACTGGTACCTCTCACCGTACGTCCTGGCCTACACGACTCGGCCATGTGTTCAACAGTCAGTATATATTTTTTTAGAAAGAGTTCCAGCCTGTCATTATTTACATACTTAAGACTGTTTGATTCCTAAACCACAGCCCAAATATTTTCTTTTAAAATCTCTGTAAGTATCAAGGCATACTCCACAGAAAGCTCAGTGTGCTCTCCTTGCAAACAGTGGCCTTGAAAAATACCTGCCTTGTTTTTTAGAAAAACACCTAAATCACTTCTTGAGGCTCAGCCACCGGTGCATTTAGACAGAAAACGCTTTACGAAGAAACAGTCCTTGTTAATTTTTTTTTTTTTAAATACAGTGCCTCAGCTAGGTATTTAGAAATCTCTCCCGTGGTGGAGGTGTACCAGCCCTTCCAAAACCCATCTTAGGTTAAAATGATTAATCACCCTATTACACTCTTTTAGAGCCATGTTTATTCTGCTTCGGGCAACACAGCAGGAGCCCAGAAATTGCTTCCAAATCCCTCAGCTTCTTCCAAGGAAATGGGGGAAAATGGCGCTGGATACCAGGTTGATGGTCTCAAGGCTGTCTCGGGAACCGGTGGCACCGGAGGATCAGAGGAGACCTGGCACAGAGGTCTCTGCAGCTCTCCTTGCTCTCGCTACCCCAGGGCCCATGATAGAGCCCCGTGGGCCTCCCTCGGGGCCTGGGTGCCTGGCCAGGGGGCCCCGCGGAGCCTCCCAGCAGGTGCCCGCGGGCACACCGCCCCGCCTGGACGCTGGCTGTTTGGTCAGACCTCGACTTGGCAGCTGCAGCCATTCCCCAAATCCTCACTTCAACTTCAGCTCCAGTGTTTATTTTTTTTCTCTTTGCTTGGATGGAACTACCTTTCTCCGGGTAATTTACGACCCTGGAGGTGAATGCGTGGTGTTATTTTTCTCACTCTTTTACCGCATTCAATTTTCTGGGAAGGGCTCATAAACTAAGATTACAACTAATCCACGCAGAAACTTTAATTCCTCAATTTCACTTTCTGCCGCTCCTTCCATTTATTTTGCTTTCTTCTGAAACCAAGGGCCCCCGTGTAGGTGGTTCTCGCTGGGGCGCGGTGCCTGGACACAGGAAGCCTTGCCCAGTGGGAGCCGGAGTCACGCAGGGTGGACACGGTCAGAACTCTAACGTGGCGACTGCGAGCTGTGCTGGCCTAGAAGAGAGTCTTTTCTAGTATAATATCCTATTTTTTAGAAGGACAAATATAAATGTTAAGAAAAACACAAAAAGTAAAAAAAACAAAAAACAAAAAAAACCCCACACACACATTGAAAGAAAAACAAGTAGTAGTTGTTGCTAATTTGGTAACAAAAAGCATATCAAAAGCCGGGCGTGGTGGTGCACGCTTATAATCCCAGCATTTGGGAGGCTGAGATCAGAGGATCCGGGTTTATGACCAGCCTCAGCTACCTAGTGAGGCACTCCACAACTTAGTGAAACCTTGTTGTTTCAAAATAAAGAATAAAAAATAGGGCTGGGGGTCTAGCTCAGAGGTAGAATGCCCCTGAGTTCAATTCCCAGTACCAAAAAAAAAAAAAAAAAAAAAAAAAAGCATGTCAAACTTCCATAATTGACATAATTGATAGCTTTCCTCTGTAATTTTACCACTTTCCCATGATATGCATGATGGACTACACTGTGCTATATCAATTTCCCAGTTAATGGATGGAGACTTTAAGGATGTTGCTAATCAGTGGCAAACATTTGTTGGAAGAGGCAAGGGGCGCGCTCAGGTGACTCCCCTCCTCACAAGCTCTTGGTGCAATAGGCAGAGGGGAACTTGACGCCCTCTGCAGTCTGCCGGTGGGTACCCCACCTTGCCGCAGAACGCCTCCTGGCGTGATGCAAATGGTTCATCCTACCTGGTTATTTCTCTCTGCTTCTTCCCTAATACCCAAGGGCGTCCCTTCCCAGGCCAGGGACCCCTGAGACTTTCGCCCAGACACTGGCCAGGCTGGAGTCTCGCCTGCCGGCTTGACTCGTGCTGAAGATCCTGATTCCAAGCTCGCTCGCCCTGCACTTGCAGGATTTAGCTCTTCCAGGTCTGCCGGGCAGGAATGGCCCTCAGCTTCTTGCCTGTGGGTCTTTCCACGAGCAGGTCTCCACAGCAAGCGAGAAGAGCTGGGGAAGCCAGAGGGAGAAGCCTCGATGTGACGACCGTAGGCTGATCTCAGAAGCCGCATCCCGCCGCCTCCCGGTTCTGTTCTTAGACACAGGGCAGTGGTCCATCCCGAGGTCGAGGGAGGAGGGGAGGTTGTGCAGAAGGTCAGAAGGCAGGATGCTCAGGGGCTGGTTTAAGAGACACCTGCTACCTGCTTCTTCTCCACGGAGGCCTGGAAGGAAGGGAGTTGGGTAGGCTGTGTGCTTGGGAGTCCAGGCATGGAGAATGACAGCTAGTGTTGAGAAGTCGCTGGCGGAGCCTGGCTGGGCCTCCGGCAGGACGGCTGTGAGGACCAGGTGGGGTCCGGCAGAGCTTCTGATTCGGAAGCCACGCTCGCAGTGGGAACCTTTCCTCCCCAAGAATACCACCTCTTTCAAGTTTGTTTTGGAGAACTGTGTTTGGACATAGCATTTCCTGTCTCTCAAAAACACCTGCTGTAAAGTAGCAATTCAAGAGACTTTAAATGCAGTTGATATTCATTCAGCGCTTTATGAATTCTTTGTCAGTTCATAAATGTTTATTAGCTTTGCATTTTCAGAGGCTACAGAATCATGTAAAAGGGCCGTTTTTATTTGTACAACCATAGTTAGCAGACATTCTGTTCAAATTCCACTTTCTTTCCTTTGGCAGACAGTTCTACAACTTCCAAAACATGAATCTCTGAGTGTAACCATGACTGCATGGGATACAGAACACAGATTTCACCTTCTAAGAGCTGATGGAGTTATTGATCCCTTCAGCTGTGATAACCACATACCACCACAGGACACACCCAGCAGCCGTGAAAGTTTCCACGCAGAGTGCTCACCAGAGACACACCTGCAGACCCACAGCTGCCGCCATGCTGGATCCACCCAGATGCGCATCAGGGGATGAATCCAGAAAAGGTGGTGTATACACAGAACGGAGCATTCTTCTGCCACGAAGGAGGAAAGAATCCTGTCCTATGCAGCAACGTGGATAAAACCCGAGACCATCATGGTGTTAAGGGAGATAATCCAGACGTGGAAAGACCAGCGCTGGTGCTCTCTCACCTGTAGAAGCTTAGAACATCTGCATGTGGAGTGGTGAGCATGGGAGCCCGCACGTGGGCAGAGGGAGGTTGGAGAAATGAGTGCTTCCAAAGCACAGGGAGGTAGAGGGAATGCGTTCTGGTGTCCTGAGGCATGTCAGGGTCACTGTAGCTCAGGATGAACGATTATATATTTTCTGAAGAACTAGAAGAGAGGCGCTCAAAGTCCCCAACTTTAAAGAAATGGTAGGGGGTAGAATACTGTTAACCCCAACTCCATCTGTGCACATTGTATGGATGTGTTGAAATATCACACGTTTGGGAAAGGGTCCCTGGGATTAAACCCAAGCGTGTTCCACCGCCAAGCCACGCCCAGCCCTACTTTATTTTCTATTTGGAAACAGGATCTATGTTGTTGAGAACCTCAATAAGTTGCTGAGGCTGGCTGCAAACCTGTGGTTCTCCTGTCTCAGTCTCCCAAGTACTGGGTTTATAGGTGTGCACCACCATGCCCAGCTCAGGATCACACATTTTAAGATGAAATTTTTAAAATGTTAAAAAAAAAAAATAGAACTTGAGTAATAGATGCAGTCTGTAATAATTTAAGGTGAGCTAATCTACAACATTAACTTCTGAAGGCACATTTCCTGTTCGAATTTGCTGAAACCCAATGGCCTCCCTGGGACCCGTGTTTCGGAGTCCTGGGACCTGAGCTCCAAGCTGGGACCCCGAAGGCCCTGGCTGTGCAGACCCAGCTCATTTGCTGCTCTGAAACCTGCTCCTAGATGCTGACATCAGGGTTGGACGGTGCCGAGGTCTAGGGCGCTGCAGCAGAGGGCAGAATGCAGGTTCACAGGATCCACCTGACTCACCTAGCGGCTGTGGGGTACGTCCAGTGCCTCTGGCCCCTGCCCCACTGCCCCTCAGGCCCTCCGCACCCTGCTCCCCGTGTCCTCTCTGGCTACCTCTTGCTGCTTCCTGAACCCCTGGATCCAGCCCTTCACCGGTGTCACCTCTGCTTGGGCAGCTCTGGCCTGGGTTTCTAGGCCCTTTGCTGCTCAAGGCTGGTCTCTGCCTCACTGTCGCCCTCATGGACAGAAAGCAAACGATGTCAGCTGCCCCGGATGCCCGCCGGCCTCTGGGATTCTCCTGAAGCAACGGGCCTCGGGCACAGGCTCCGTGACGCAGTGCTCGTGCCTCACGTGTGCGTGTGAGTGCTTGCCAGGGCCCCACCTGAGCGGAGGGAGCTCCACGGGGCTCTGCTTCCCGGCCACCTTCAGCGCTCTTGACCCCAGCTCTCAACCTTCCCCGTCCTCGTAATGGCTGTCTTGGCATCTTGTCCGCCGGGCCCTGAGGAAGCTGCAGGTGTGTGGAGGGGCTGGAGGGCCAGGTGCGCGGGGCTCTGCAGGGACTTGTTGCCCGAACTCTCCCGTCCCGGGATCAGATCTCACCTGGGACGCAGAGTCAGGCCTTGGGGAAACAGCTCATCCGGGCGGGGCTGCGGGCCAGGCGAGGGGAGGCCGCTGGGGCCCACAGGCCCAGACAGGGCCTGGGGTGGAACCCTGAGCCAGGAGGCCCCGGAGAGGTTGGCTGGGATCCCCAGGAAGAGCGCAGAGGGAGCAGGAGGAAGGGCCTGCCTTTCATCTGGGGCCAGCCCCTATCTCCCATCTGCGCTCCCCTCTGAGAGGGCTCCAGCAGCTCTGCTTCTTTTTTTTTTTTTTTTTTTTTTTTTTTTTGCGGTACTGAGGATGGAACCTGGGGGCATTCTACCTCCAAGCTACAGCCCCAGCCCTGTTTTTTATTCTTTATTTTGAAACCGGGTCTCACTAAGTTGTGGAGGGTCTCACTAAGCAGCTGAGGCTGGCCTCGAACCCGGATCCTCCAGTCTTAGCCTCCCAAATGCTGGGATTACAAGCATGCGCCACCACACCTGGCTAGCTCTGTTTCTTTGACACGAGCATTTCTTGTGGGAAAATCACATTTTCTGTTCCCCCCACTGAGCTTCTCACAATCCTTTCTGCTGTTGTCTTGGGTCCTGCGGTCCCAGTTCACTGTCACAGTCGTCAGGATCACGGAGGCGTGCTACGAAGCTGGCTAGAAGCCAAACTCTGAGCTTGCGACCATGTTTCAATCCCCACCCAGTTCACGGAGCATTTTTAGATTCTTCAGGATTAAAGGACGAGGGACAATGTTGGGTCCATGAAATGATTTGTTGATGCAGATTTTAGCTGGGTCGTCTCTTGCTGCCGATGCTCCGCCTTCCGGAAACACAGTCGTTCTCGGTGACACCACGAGGCCAGCAGGAGGCAGCTGTCATGCCCCCAACTCCCGAGTTTAGTTGACTCCAGCCTGGTGCATCATCGGCTGTGACCCTCTTAAGGTTTTCCTGCTGCGGCTGTGTTCCTGATCTTACATAAAGCACAGGGCACTCGCTGACATTTCAGAGCCCTCACATGTGGCAAATAGAGTCTCGAATCTTATCTACACATAGAAGCCTCATCACAGATAGGGCCGTGACTTCTCACCACACGCATGGTAACACTTACCGAATACAGAGATAAGGGCTGTCCCTAATGGGGCCCGGGCTGCTCTGTACAAGCTAGCTGGAGTTGCAGCTCTGGCCACAGGGCTGACCGTGGCTGGGACATGGGCGCTGTCTCCCCAGAGGACCTGCTGTTTCCATGCAGCACCGAGATGCGATACCCTCCACCTCCGTCTACACCAAGCTTCTTTCCAGGAAGGTTCTGCCACCTTCCACAGCCCATCTGTTGAAATCCTGCCTGTCTGAACTGAGTTTCGATGGACCCTCTCCGGCGTTCCTCCAGCCCGCCCTCTTCTTGTGCATCTGTGTGATTTTCTCCGTGCACTTAGCGTGCACTTGACACACTCACACAGAAGCTTCTCCCAGAGGCCCACACACAGCACAGGCTTCACGAAGGTGGGGGCCGCATCCCCGCCCATTCTCTTCCCAGGTGCTGAACCTCCTCCTTAGCCACTCCTGCATGTCAGGGACGGATGGCACAGAGGCAGAGAGACATGTGTCTGGCTTCTGTAAGCTCACATATGGTATAGGAGACAGATGGGAAAGCATATTGCAAATCAAGGAGATTGGTACGGAAACAGGTTCCGCATAAGGAGTAAACAGCCCTTACCTCCCGTGGCAGTGAGCCCTGTGCTACTGCTTAAGTTTCAAAGAGTGTTTCGGATTGAGAGATGCAGGGGGGAAAACCCACGCAGATTCCGAGGCAGGAGTATGCGCTGCAGCTGGAAAAGACCAGTGGGTGCAGAGCTGAAGAGACTTGGATTTCACCAAAGCAGTGGATTGGTAGCCCTAGGTGGATGAGATGTGTTTATGTATTTGTTCAGTAGCAACGCGGAGGGTGCTTTAGGAGGGCTTTAGGAAGGGGTAGGCTAGTCAGAAGGGTCACTTAGGAGGATGTTGAAAGGCCCAAGAGGGAGGGATTAAGAACAGCTCGACCTGACTATCAGGGGCACCTCCGGGAACACTTAGAAGGTGTGAACAGACATGAGTGAGGTGCTGGGGACAAGTGACACATGCGCTGGGTGACCTGAGAGGCATGGAGGCCAGGATCCACCTCTGGAACGGAGCCGGGCGCTCTTTAGCCTGGCTAAGCAACCTCCACCGTGGAGAGGATTTAAAGCAAACGGCCAGGGTGTCTGGGAGCTGCACGTAAACACACAGCAGGTGAGGAAACAGCCTCTGGGGACAGCCGGTGGCCGTGGATGTGACCATGAGCCTCCAGGACGCTCGAGCGCCACCCTGCTGTCCAGAGGGATCCTGGTCAGATCACAGAGGTTGCTCCTCAGCCCGGCCTCTGGCAGGCGCTCCTCTACGGCTGTTTACCTGGTGACACCTTTACTTTACCCTCAGTGTTGGAAAAGAGTCTCGTCTGACAATTTTTTCTTCCTCTCTTTCACACTTTGAGCATATCAAACAGGCACACAATGGCACCACTCCGGGGGTTTGCTCGCGAGAAGGCCGGCTGCTTTCCAGCTCCCCTGGGGGTCGGCAGGGTCTCCCTGGAAGAAGCAGGCCACACACACCAACTTACAGAGGAGAGGAGAGAGGAAAGACAAAGCAAATGTGCAAAGAACTAGGGAATAAAAATATCCCAGATTTGAAGACAAATGTTAAACACCCACAAAGCTCAAAAAGCAAATACGAATACAAGACAAAGATATCCATGGCTAGTGGCACAAAAGCTGAAGGCCAGGGCTGGATCTGGAGGGTGGAGAGAGAAGGCGGCTTTGCTGGGTGCAAGGGCGCCTGGTGGATTGAGGACTGGCTTTCTGAGGAGCAAGGGAGGCTGGGGGCTCAGGGAGTGTGCTCAGAGTGCAGGAAGGAGCCGGGCCTGGTGGTGCACTCTTGTAATCCCAGTACTTGGGAGGCTGAGACTGGAGGATCAAGGTTTGTGGCCAGACTCAGCTACTTAGTGAGGCCCTCTGTAATGCTGTTTCAAAATAAAGAATAAAAATAGGGCTGGGAGTATAGCTCAGAGGTAGAATGCTCCTGGGTTCCATCCCTAGTACCACACACACACAAAAAAAAAAAGTGCAGAAAGGAAAGACAGAAGGAAGGTAGGAAGGAAACAGAGAATCTAACATCCAGAAAACCTATCCTCCACCACTGACAACAAAATAAAGACACTCACAGACGGAGAAACTGACCTGAGAAAACTGTTGACGAAGCCAACTGACAACAAAAGCTATTTAATCTGAGTGGAAATAACTCCTGAGAGTGGTTCCTTGCACACACAGGAGTGTGCATGAGAACACACACACACACACACAGGTACACACACACCAAGAAAAGGGAATCATGTGATCGTAAAAGATCATACAAATGTGTGTTTCCTCTTTGACAGTCTCTTAACTGATTTGAATTTCCTTTGCATAAAGCCATGCACATATGATCACACTGTGTGTTGCACAAGTGTGTGTTACACAAGTGTGTTGCACTAGACAGTAGCTCTGACTGGAGGAAGGGAGCAAGCGAGGACTGGGAGTGAGGAAATGGGAGGACTCTATCGACGGGCCGAAGGAGGGAACAAGTGGTGAGCACCGGCAGGGTTGGAGGACTAAAACCTGGGAATACGTGCTAGATTCTTTTCTCTCGGCTCCTGCAGACAGTATAAACTGATTTAAAGTAAGAATTCTAAAAATATATTGGAGGTTTGTGCTTAAGTAGGCTTTTTTTTTTTTTTTTTTTTTTGGTGGTGGTTCTGACCAAAATACCTGACATACATAACTTAGACAAGGAAAGGTTTATTGGGCTCAGCCTTTTAAGGTTTAGTCCACAATCAGCTGGTTCCAAGGCGGAAGCCAGGGAAACAAGGCATGGTGGTGGAATACCACTCAATACATGGTGGCAGGAAGCAGAGAAAGAAGGGGACCAGGGACGAGCACGGTGACCCACACCTCCAGCCATGCCCCCTCTGAATCTCACGGTTTGGGAATACACTTCCAACAAGAACAAGTGAGCATGCGGGAGGACATGTCAGGCCCAAACCGTCACAGTCTGTAGCATACAGAAATTTAACAGGTACACCTCTCACAGCCAACAAGGGGGAAAGAAAATAGAGCTCTACTGGACAAATACCTTCACAGATAATTTCTATATCTCATTGGCGTCAGGTTAATACGTAACTAAAATATGTCTCAATGCATACAGCGAGCCTTGGAACTGCTGGTAAGAAGACAGTCACAACGTAATAACCTAAGCTTCCATGAAAACACACGAGACAAAGAAGAGCAACTGAACCTGGAGCAAGCAGAGGGAGGGAACAGTAAATACCGGAGCGGAAACTCACGAAAAAGAGAAGAGAAAAAGAGCAGCAAAGGTCAGGGAGCCGCAAGTTTCTCATTGAAAGAATCAGCGATGTTGATGAACCTGTAGCTGATGGGCCTCACAAGAAGCCCTGAACTGTTGAAAATCGTGAATAAAAGAGGGATCACAAGTACTAACTCTATAAAAAGAAAAAATACAACAAGGGAATAACTTGAATGTGATGCAAACAGAGTGGATAACTTAGATGAAACGGAAAAATACCTTTAAAGTCACAAGCCATAAAATGTACTCAAGAAGAAAGAGAGTCTGGGTTATCTTATAATAAAAAAAGAGATTAAAAAGATTACAATAGTAATCAAAGGGCAATCACAAAGAGAGGCCAGGTCCGGATGGATGTCCTTTCCACCGAATTCTACCATTTAATGAAGAATTAACACCAATTATTCACGAATGCTTCAAAAACACAAAAGACAGTGCTTCTCAACTCCTTCTTGAGGCCACTATTACCTTGACATCAAAACCAAAATATCAGAAGAAAAGAAAGCTATGGGTGAATAGATCTTATAAATATGGACACAAAAGTCCTCAAAAACCACCAGCAAAATGAGTCCAACAAAATATTAGACAGATTACACAACCACAACTCAGCAACATCTGTGCCTAGAGTTCAAGATAAGTTCAATATTTGGGGATTAAATAATATAACATACAGTACCCATAGGATACAAAACAAAACCGCACAGAAAAAGCATTTGACCAAATCCAATGTTCTCTTCTTAACAAAAGCAGCAAATTGGGAACAGAAGGGCAGGGCTCCGACCTGACAGAGGCTTCTGTGGAAGACCCCAGCTAACATCACCCGAGATGTGGAAAGTCTCGGCACCCCTGGCTCTGCAGGGTCCACGCTGTCCACACCACCTGCAGCCTCTGGCCGGGGCCATTAGACTGCACCTCGGTGGTTCCTGCCACTGGGGAGGTGGATGGGGGTCCAGGGAGGCAGGCAGCAGCTAAACAGCGTAGCCCCTGCTGGGGTAAGGAAAATGTTGGGGAATCCATTGTGATGGTGCGTGTGCAATTGTGCTAGTGAGGGAAGTCACCGCATTGTGAGCCTTGAGTGGTTGAAATGAATGATGTATGGCTGAGGTCTTTACACTTATGTTAAAATGTCCATGAATTCGCATGTCAGACGACAACCCCAAGCAGGGGCTCCACACCGTTTAGCGGCTGCCTGCCTCCCTGGACCCCCACCCACCTCCCCAGTGGCAGTAAACACTGAGGCTCCAACCCTGCTTTGAGTTGCACAATTCTGAACAGAATTGGGGTGTTTCATATCTGGGGTTGCTCCAAAATCGTCAAGACGGCATTCTCGGGGATTATTAGTCCATGACCTGCATCTGAAGGGCTTTGTCTCCTGGAGAAAAGCACGTCTGCGTGTAGCAAAGTTAGTGCAGGTCATGGACCTTGTACCTGTTCTTGACCATACGTCCAGATTACACTTAGAAGATTCTAGATTATCAGCCATTCAGGAGCTTGGGTTCCTAAAAAAACAATAATGCACAATAAGACTGGTTACAATCTGCCAGCCTTGGTAACGATGCTGTGTAGTCCCTCAGAAAGCACAAAGGAATCCCTCATGCTAGGAAGCCCAGGCAGAGCAGGCACCTTGCCAATTAAGAACAGACCCGAATAATTAGTGAGAAAAAGCCAACAGCAGGCTCTTCCTCAGGATGTGGGCTCTAGTATGCTATAGCTTCCTCGTTTTTTCACAGCGTATCTCCCTTCAGCCATGTAAGCCAAAGATAATCCTAGCATGTGTTCCATGAACAACTATTGGTTGTAAAGGTGGACTTGTTCCTTTGTGTTATGAGAGACCGGTTGGGTCTATAGAATGACTCAAGCTCTACAGTGCAGCTCATTTGTCTGCCTGATGGTGTGATGGTGTAATAGGGTAGCAACACACACACACATTCACTGGGCTTTTGATACATAAATAAAAATAACAATAAAAAGGTGGCCAGTCTATTTAATCCCGCTGTTGTAGAAGCTGAAAGTAGTATTTCCTCGTTGAGTGGCTGGAACTGGCTCCCAGGTATCACAGGATGTCCTCAGACCTGCACTAGCCTCTTGCTCCCTGGACATTTCTATTAACCACTGAATTGGTTTTCCTGCATTAGCACAGACTGTGCCACAGGAGCATAAACTAAATCTTTTAGAGTAGAGCAAAAGCATTTATAAAACCAGAGGTGAATAGTTTTAATACAAAATGCTAAGCCTGGCATGGGTGCACACCTGTAATCTGAGTACTTGGGAGACTGACACAGGAAGATCATAAGTTTGAGGCCAGCCTCGGCAACTTAGCAAAATCCGTAGCAACTTAGCAAGACTTTGCTCTGAAATACATAATATAAAGGTGCTGGGGCTCTAGCTCAGAGGTAGAATGTCCCTGAGTTCAAACCCCCTAAAACAGATAAAATGTTATAATTCTACCCACATTTTAAATACTTTATCTTTTTCAGAAATTCAGTGTATGTCGTTAGTTTAAGACAGAATCTACTTATTATTTACTAAAAGTTATCCTTTCTTTTCTTATTTTACATGGAGGGTGTGATGGTGTAATAGGATAGCAACACACTCACATTCCCTGGGCTTTTGATACATAAATAAAAATAACGATGAAAAGGTGGCCAGTCTATTGAATCCCGCTGTTGGAGAAGCTACAAGTAGTATTTCCTGGTTGAGTGGCCAGCAAGCTGCCCTGCCTTCAGGATCAACAACACACAGCTCAAGGAGGACATTTAATACACAGAGAGCAGCCCAATGAACCGCATGCTTTATAATCATGCGCTTATTTCAGTCATTATTGGACACATTAAACAACACGGATTTCAACTTTATCAGGCATCTGACATGAAGCAGGCAACAGTCTCTTGGTTGGAGATTAGGGAGTAGAGAGCTGTCCCATTACCTCCTCCACATAGTACTGATTTATTCTCTTGCACATTGGGCTCTAAATTCTCTCGTTTTCTTATAAACGCTGACTTTCCATTATTAAAGTGTTAACTTCCCATTGCACTACGTAAGTGCTTCCAGAGAGGGATTAGCATTTCAGCTAGGTTGGCCTAAGTCCTATCACATTTCATTAAATAGGACTCAATTCTTCTTCAAGCATTTTGTGCTCAGACCTTGGCCAAGCGTCTTCCTGAGCCCGTGTGCTGTACAGAAAATGCAATCCATCTGCTTCAGATGCATTTACATTTGGCTCATCAAAATTGTTTTATTAAGACTATTTGACATCTAAGAAATCATTTCAGCCTTTTTTTTTCTCTAACCCCTCCCCAGTAACCACAATAACAAAGGACCCAAGTTTGATTTTTATCTCAGAAACCACATGGTCTTAAGTGGATTCAAATCCAAAAGAAGAAAATGCTTTTTTAATATTGGAAATTCATGTATCCAGTTATAGGGAAGGGCGAGGAAATCCTGTGTACACAGCATTATATATTAAAGAGTTTTCTTTGGTCAAGTGTTTCTTTGGTCAAGTGAATAAACGGATAGTTTATTCAAACTAAATATCAGACAATATTAAATTTTTTTTCAGTGTAAACACACAAAATTTCACAAGTTTTCAGAAACCAACTGAGCTTGAGAAAGAATCCAGTGCGTGTGAAGAGGGGTGAGAGGCACAAACGCACCCAGAAGAAGCCTCCGCGCTCCAGCCCCGTGGACGCGGCAAAGGCGTCTGACCCTGCCTTCCCCAGTCACCCTCTCCCACGCTCACCCAGGGCTGTGGGGTCCAATGCCTTGCAAGACTCGGGAGGAAGAAAGCCTTCCCACTTTCCCAAGACGCAGCCTGTGAGCGGAGCAGCCCTCGTCCAGCCCGGATCAGGCCCAGGTGGTTCGGTTGCCCATCGAGGCCCGGCCGCGTTGGCAGGCTGCTCTACCACCTTCACGAAAGTGAACACGGAGAGGGGTGACTCACCCCGAGACCACAGGGGCTCCACCAGCAGGAACGCCTGGGCTCTCGCCACCCCTGCTTTGCCATTTTGCCAACGGGTCATTCTGCTGCGGACAGGGGTTGGTTTCCCTGCAGGTTCCTGCTGGGAGCAACAAGAAGGAAGTGGGTTTCCACCTCCTCCGCTCCCCAGAAACGCTCCATGACACATCTCACCAACACAGTGACATTTCCAAATACGTTTCCCGGAGGAGGCCACCACTCACCACTGACCTGGCAGTAGCGACTCATTCCCGGACATGGCCTCAGTGCCATGCGGACTGGCACAGTGTCCCCAGAGCCAGGAAGAGCTCAGTCCCTCGGCTTCCCTGGGGCTTAGCCTCCAAGCCCCCGGGAACATGTACACTAGGCTGACAGAAGTGGGTGTTCCACTTTCCCCCTGACATGCCAGGATGTCTGCACCCTGAGGTGTTTAAGTTTGAGACACCACCGACCCTCTACAGTGGTGAGGGAAAAGCAGTGAAAGATTTCTTTTTTCACTCACGGCCAGTAATTCTAAATCTGCTCTTTGCTGCCACATTTCTTGAGATTCTTGGTGATCACAAGTAACAACTCTCACCCTAGAAAAATTCTCCCTTGACTAACAAGACATGCTGAAATCATGGGCATTCTCTGAATCATTTTCTTTCTCTCTCTCTTTCATTCATTCATTCTTTCTTTCTTTCTCTTTCTTTCTTTTTTTCTTCTCTCTCTCTTTCTCTCTCTCTCTCTCTCTCTCTCTCTCTCTCTCTCTCTCTCTCTTCTTTCTCTCTCTCTTTCCTTCTTTTTTGTGGTACTGGGCATTGAACCCAGAAGCATTCTGTCTTCGAGCTACTCCCCCAGCCCGATTTTATTTCTTATTTGGAAATAGGGTCTCAATAGATTGATGAGAGTCTCACTACCTGCGGAGGCTGTCCTCGATCCTGCGATCCTCCTGCATCACCCTCCCAAGTACGGGGATTACAGGTGTGCGCCATCATGCTGGGCTCTCTGAATCATTTTCAAAGGATCCCAGATGGCTGTTCAGGATCCAAATAACCAGGAGGCTTCCTAAAGCACCACGGATGTGTTTAGTGTATGTAGTGTGTTAAATTAAAATCATCCTACTTTGCACTTGTGAGCCTTTGAAGCTTGCCACACATGTGTCAAATCTATGAATTAGCTTTCCAATTAAATCAGTCATTAATGTCAAGGACCATGTTTCCTGAAGTTGAAAGGCCTCTCCCCACTTGTAGGATTGTGGCAATACCCCAGCCTACCCCAGTCATCTTTGGCTAGTGGTCCACAGCCCTCCCTCCTCCATTCAGCCTCTTGAGCATCCTGGGTCCCTGCCCTGGACCGTTGGCCCATTTGACCTGCCTCTACATTCACTATCCAAACTTTGGTTTTATATTGTGTCATACATTTTACTTATGCTCATGTTTTAAAAATCCACAATGCAGAATCACGTTTTTAAACAGTGAGTTATCTGTTAAAAGTACTTAAATAATGAAAAAAAAAATACCATGCCTTTCCAAGAGTAGCTGCCATCTTTTGGAAGAGTTTACTGAGGAATAATTTCAATTAGTCTAAAATACTTGGTAGACATTAGCACTAGAGCAATTTACTCTAGGTTTTTCTTGGTGAGAAGTTTTTGAGCACTAAATCAACTTCTTTACTGTTATGGGTTTATTCAGATTTTCTACTTCTACCTGAGTCTGTTTTGGTAGTTCCGATGTTGGTTCTGATCAATTCTTTTCTTCATCATATCCTTAGCATTCCTTGATGGAGGTTTGGATTGCTCTTTTTTCGTTTGTTTCCTAAGGTGGAATGCTTTGCTATAGATGTTGGATCTTTCTTCTGTTGGATAGTTTGATTAGCTCCTGGGTGTGTGGATTAAAGTTTTTGGTTAAATTTGGGAAGTTTCGGTTGTTATGTCTTCTGATGTTTGTGCTGTTCTCTTCATCTTGAACCCTCACTATCATAAGTTGATGCACCCAACGGTGCCCCACGTTCTCTAAGCCCCCCCTTGCTTTTATTCATTCTTTTTTTTCTGATTCTCAAGATGGCTCATTCTTTTTCTAAGTGCTCAAATCTGTGCTTGAGCCGTCCTTGTGAAGTTTTCATTTTTACTATTATTATTATTTTGGTGGTACCAGGGGCATTTTACCTCTGAGATATATCCCCAGACCTATTTTATTCTTTTATTTGGTAACAGGGTCTCACTAAGTTGCAAATGGCCTTACTAAGTAACTGAGGCTGGTCTTGAACCTGTGATTCTCCTGTCTCAGCCTCCCAATTACTGGGATCATTTCAATTATTTTTAAACAACAGAATGTCTAATTTTTTCCAAACTTCTAACTTCTGTCTCTTTACTGATATTCTCTATTTTGTGAGGCTTTGTTCTCATACTTTATTTTAATTACTTAGATATGGCTTGTTGAACTCTTTGGATATATTTTAATAGCTGACCTAAAGACTAGGTCCCAATTTATTTTGTAGAAAATTGGTTATTTTAAATAATATAGTGTGTAGGCAAGGTTATCAAACTTTTCCTTTTTCTGCCATGATTTGATACATGCTACAGTTGTTTGATTCTTTACTTTGTTTCATTGTATTCTTTATCCTGTTTGCTATTAGAGCTCCTACTCCATTGTTAGTGGTCAGCTAGTGACTGGACAGTTTCCCTTGTATACTTGGAAGCAATACATCTTTCAGTCTGCGCAGGTATTCTGTGTGCATGTTGGGGTATGTTCAACTCTCAACTAGGCAATTTACAACTCTGCCTTAGCCTTCGCTTCTCCTTCATGTAAATACCTATGGTCAGCCAGAGATGAACAGATCTTAGGGCCATCTCAGGTCATTCCTCAACATGTGCAGAGATTTATACCTCTGTATGCCTTCTAGCTTCCCAGAAATATGTCAGAGCTTTTCCAAGTCTCCGTATTCTTCCATTCTCCCATATTTTCTTTTAAGCATTGAGGCTAGTATATTGCCTGTCTCAAACTTTAGCCATTGCCTCAGGCAGCTGTAACATTTAAACACTTGTGTAAAAGTGTCTGATCGATGACTCCAAGGGAGAGGAATGGAGGAATTCCAAGTCAAGTCAAATGAAGGCAAACCTTTCCCATGAGACTTTCAGGGAACTATCAGATAGCTCAAATCCTGAAAGATGCTTATGCATGTGTCTTCAAAATAGCTTCAGTTTCATCTGCTCACTCTAGTGCTAAGAATTTTATATTTCAAAGCTACAACTAAGCTGAGAATGGGGAATGAGACTAAGGATACTTAAAACATTAGAAAGCCCATTGTTCTCATCCTTTTTTAAAAAAATAAAATTTCCATGAGTTTCTGCAAGATTTTGGTTAATATACAGAATTCCGAAGAAGTTGATTTTGGCCCATTTTGCTGATTTGTATATTTTTGTTGTTGTTGTTTTTTGAGGGGTGACTATTCAGAAGTCTCTATCATTTTCAGTGGCCGTACTACATGCATTGTTTCTGGTGAGGAATCTGCCCACCCTCAGCTGTATTCCCCCAAACATATTCCTAGGCTGCTATTAGGACTGCCTCTTTCCAAGCGATTTTGAGATGGTCGATGATGATATGCTATGGAATGGTTTTCTTCATAATTCTTGTGCTCAGGATTTGAGGAGCTCTGTGGGTGGATAATTATCAATGAATTCAGACACTTTTCAGACAGATAATTACTTGAGGTTGATATCACAGAGAATTATTAAATCTTTTTTCTTTTCATTCCCCATTCTTTGTATTTAATTATTCCAGTTACATCTGTGTTAGGAGACTTGAAATCGTCCCACATCGTATTTGACCTTTTTTCCATTTTTTATTTTAATTTTTTTTTCTTCTCTGGAATTTCCTCTGGGTAGTTTCTGCTTTTAGCCCTTTAGGATCAGTGTTTGTTTTTAATTTGATGTCTAGTGTTCCATTAATATAGTAAAATGTATTTCTTACTTGAGACATTGCACCTGTCAACTCTTTAAGTTTGACTTCATCTTCTTTATTCTTTTAGAATTCTTGTGATAACTGTTTTAATTTCATTTGCTGCTAATTCAGCCATAAGTTTTAATAGACTGATCATTTCATTGTCTTAGTAATTATTGGTGGATGCCAGGCATTTTATATTTTTCCTTATTAGGAGCTGTATATATTTTAATTCTTATGAACAATCTTGAGCTTTGTTCTGCATTTCATTTAATTTGTTTGCAAGCAGTTTAATCATTTCAGGACTTGCTTTATAATTTACTGAAACAATAACTGTGTTTATTCTAGTAATCATTATTTCCTGCTATTGAAAGAAAACTTTTCTAACTGCTCTAACAAATGATCCATAAATTCTAATTTTTCAAGTGTGGCTGATGACATAACTACTAGTCATGTATGAATGGCAGACACTGTTTCCTCTAATTTTTTAGATGGCGTGTTCTTCAGAGTGTGCAGACTCTGAAGAACTCTAGGTCCTCTTGGCATGCAGTCCCTCTCAGCCTGAGTCCTGTGCACTTCAGTGGCCTCACCAGCTGTCAATTCTGTCTGCTTAACTCGGGTCTCACCAGCTGTCAATTCTGTCTGCTTAACTCGGGGGTCTTGCAGCCTCCACCTGCTTTTCCCCTAGGGGAAGTTTTCTCAGAAGTGAGAAGAAGAAACCAGAGATCTCATTTTATCTTCTTTTATTCTGTGAGATCCCATATCTTGGAAGTCATTCTCCTCTATTTTTTTATGTGGTTTTTTTTTTTCAGGTAAATGGGTAAATCTTGACTCTGGAATAGATCTAGTAATACCAATATTAAAAACCTATCTTAGGAGTCAGATTAGGAAAGCACTTTCCAAGTTGTTTTATAAGATTGCCATTTCCTTGTGATCAAAATTAGGCAGATATTACAGGAAAGAAAGAAAGAAAGAAACAAAGCAAGAAAAGAAAACCACAGAACAATCTTACTCAGTACCATGAATGTAAAAATCTTTAACAAACTATCAAGCAATTAAGTCCAGTAACATCTAAAGTAGATAATACATCATGACTAAGTAGAGCTCATCTCATGCATGCAAGGTTTATTTAACATTTATTATTTAACCAGTGTAATGTACCATAGCAACCAATTAAAGGAGTAAAAAAACATATGATCATGTGCCAAAAAAGCACTTAACAAATTTCAATATCCACACATGACTTTAAAAATTCTTAGCAAATATAAACTTGAAATATAAGAGAACAACTTCTGTCTGATGTAAAGAATCAACAAAAAAATCTATAGACGTGATTATGTATCACTTTAATGGCCATATTTTATACACCACCACACAAGAAATAGCAAGTGTTTGCTTCCTAATATCAGGGAGATAACAACGTTCTCTCTCATCGTTTTTTATTCGCAAATTTCCTGATAACCCTCTCTATTGAAGCAAGGCAATGAAAAGAAATAAAAGCATACAGATTACAAAATAAGAAAAATTGTTTATCTTAGGAAGATAAAACTGTTTCTGTGAAAAAATACTAGAAATCTACAAATCAGTTAATAGAATAAAATACTCTCAAAGAATGGTGTATTATCAGTGGAACTATTATAATTTGAAATAATAGTTCCATTTACAATACGATAGAAAACATAAATACTTTGACATAAATTTAATACAGTACTCACAATTACTTTACATTTAAAAAATGTACTAGGAATTGAATCTAGAGGCATTCTACCTCTGAGCTACATCTCAGCCTGATTTTTTTCATTTCTCTCTAGGTTTCTGAGAGTCTCACTGAGTTGTCAAGGGCTGGCTTTGAACCTGTAATCCTCCTGTCTCAGTCTCCTAAGTACTGAGATTATAGGCACATGCCACCATGCTCTGCTGAGAATTTTTGATATTGCTGAAAGTAAAAGGAAACTAAATAAATCAACAGATGTACCATGTTCATGGATTTTACAAGCAAATATTGTTAAGATCTTATTGTCCACAAACTGATCTATAAATTCAAAATAAGGTCAGTCAAATCAGCAGTCTTATTAGAGAATTTGATTAACTGATGTTAAATTATTTATATAGAAGTGTAAAAACATAAAATAGACAAAGCAAATTTCAGGAGAAAGAGCAAAGTTAGAAGAGTGGCATTATGTTATTTCATGGCTTACTGTACGGCTGCTGTATTTGAGACAATGGCCACTAAAATGTTCAAAGTAGAAAGAAAAATCTTTTCAGCAAATTGTGCCTGCCCATCTGGATAAACATATGGAAAAAATTTAACCTCAACCATTACCTTACAACCCCAAGAACATGAATTAAAGATGAATCATAAAAGCTAGAGCTATAAAGTTTCCAAAAGAAAACAGAGAAATGTCTTTTTATCCTTAGGACTGGCAAAGTTTTTTTTTTACAGTGTATACAAAAAAGCACTACACATGAAAGGAAAATTGATAGACTGGACTTCACCAAAATGAAAAAATTCAGCTCAGTAAATGACATAATTAAGAAAATGAAAAGGCAAGCCACAAACGGGTACGATATATTTGTAAAGCATACATCTGACGAGGGCCTCATAATCAGAACACGCAATGAGCTTTTGCTAATAAATAATAAAAAGACAAACAATCCTCTTAGTAATGGACAAAATACTTGGACACATCACAAAGAAAGATACACGACTTGCCAATAAACACATGATAACATGTTCGACACAATTAATCACCAAATATGGAAATTAAAGCCACAAGGAGATACCATTTCACCAGCATCAGAATGGCTAAAATAATAACAATTTTTAAAAAAAAGGCTGCCAATACCAAGTGTAGGGCAGGTGGTGGGGCAGCTGCAATTTTCACACACTGCTGGTCCAAGTGTAAGGTGGTTGAACTGCTTTGGAAAACTGGCAGAAACTTCATTTGAATGTTTCTGCCCAAGCAAAATGAAAATATTCATCCACAAAATAACCCCATGAGAATGTTATTCATAATAGACCAAAACTAGAAGCAGCTCAAACATCAGTGCAATGGCTAGACAAGTTGCAGGGCCTTCATACAATGCAACTACAAGAAATAAGTGATCCATGTGGTAACTCGAATGTATCTCTGTGACTCCCCCGTCACGGGGAAGAACTGCAGCACACAAGGGTTCCTCCTGTGTGTGTGTGTGTGTGTGTGTGTGTGTGTGTGTGTGAAGTTCAAGCTCAGGAAAACTGGGTCTTTGCTGTAGAAGCCAGAATGGTGGTAGATGATAAGAACAGAGCTGGACTTGAACTTAGGCATGAGAGATTTCTTTTTTTTTTTTTGGAAGGAGGTGATTGAATAATTCCATCTCCTTATGGGATAGTGGATTCATAGTTCCATTAATGTATTGAATGGTCACAACCTTTTCATGTCACCATATATAATATTTTTTTTTTCTCAGTAAAAATATAAACTGGAGAAAAATCCCTAAAATGGACAGGTCATTTCCGCCTGAGCTGAAGAAGCAACCCCCGCAGTGGTCAGCAGTGAACAGGTAACGGAAAAACACTGGACAGATGAGTAAGGAGATGGTCTTTTTAGAAAAGGAGGCCAAAAGCCAGGATTCATCAGGACGATTTAGGAAACTTATTTTGCAGGAAAAACAATTATCCTGTAATGATTCATGGATTCATTTTTAGAAATCTGGGCACTATGGCCATGTCGAAACATTACAGGGGGAACGGCATCTCAGCAGACACAGAAGCTCATTGTGTGCAGCAGCAGGACGGCAGCCGGGCCTGACTCCTACTGCTCAGAGAGGGGGCAAGGCAACCTCGCTCCATCAAACCCAGACTCAAGGTCCCCCTCTCTTCCTGCCCTCCTTCCCTCCCTCTTTTCCCCCTTCTTTCCTCCCTCCTCCCTCCCTACCTTCCTTTCTTCCTTTTCTTTTCACTTTTTTTTATACTGAGAATTGAACCCAAGCCCATTCTACCTCCAAGCTAAATCCCCAGCTCTTTTTATTTATTTTTTAATTTTTATTTTGAAACAGGGGCTTGCTAAGTTGCTGAGGATCTTGCTAAGTTTTCGAGGCTGGTCTCAAACCTGCAATCCTTCTGTCTCTCTCCCCTTAGTACTGGGATTATAGGTTTCCACCAACATGCCTGGCTCTTCCTTATTTTACTGTATTATATTTTTTGTTTGTGGCACTAAGGATCTAACCCAAGGCCTCACACATGTTAGGCAAGTGCTCTGCCACTGAGCTCCATTCCTAGCCCTTTCTCAAATTTTATTTTACTTTATTTAATTATTAATTTATCTATTTTTGTGGTACTGGAGATTGAACCTCTGAGCTATACCACCTGCCCTATTTTATTTTTTTTATTTTGAAACAGGGTCTCACTGAATTACCGTGGACTGGTCTCAAACTTGCAGTCCTCCTGTCTCAGCCTCCTAAGTACTGGGGTTACAGATGTGTGCCACTACGCCCAGCAGTAAAAGCTTTCCTATTTCATATCATTTAATGATCTCATATAATTGCATTAGCCTTTGCCCACACTTCAAAAATGTATTTTGCAGTACCCGTCATCTGATGTCCAAGCTCCAGTAATTCTTGAGCTTTCCTTATCCGAAACGAGCCTGTCGTCAGCTACGCCATAAGCCAGTAAGTGAGGATAATCGGTCTTTCTGCAGATTTGTCACTGACTGGTCCCCCATTGTGCAATGGTCTCTCATCCTCTGTGCCCAGACTGCACTACGCCGGCTCAGTCCCTTTGGGGTCCAGACCTGGAATGAGGCTGTAGCCCAGAGTATGAGCGTACACTTGCTGTGTGCTGCATGTGGCCAGGAAGCGGGCTCCGTCCTTCACACTTCCCGAGTGTGGACCGACTCCCTAAGTGAATGGGGGGTGCCTTTGGCGCATGCCGGAGACCCATCAGTCCAGATTGGAGTCCATCCCCAGGCCAGCCGGGCCCAGCCCTTTCCCTGGGGACAGCGTGCAAGGCTGACACCGCTCTGTGGCCCTTCTCGCTCCCTTGTGCTGGGGCCGGGCATGGCTCACTTGAGAGTGAGAGTCCAGGCCCCACCGCTCCCACCGAGGCGGCCTGAACTGCAGGCCTGCCACTTGGATCCACAAAGGCGACTCAGGGAGCAGTAGGAGAGCAAAGAGAAGAAGAGGAGTTTGCTTTTGCCAACATTATAAAAAAAAAATACCGCACAGTCACTGTTAACTCAGAGTGAACAGGGGCGAGAAGGTCTCTGCGCCTCCCCAGGGCCCCTGCAGGAGACCCCTCCTCACGGCCACTTGTGGACAGGAGAAAGATGATGAGGGGCCAGATTGCCCGCGACCTTCCCAGCCAAAAGCACCGGCGAAGTCTTCAGGCTCTTTTCCGTGGCATTAGGCATCAAATGCAGGAGCTTGCACACTCGAGGCCAGTGCTCTACCACGAGCTACGGCCCCATCTCCAGCTTCAAGATGTTTCGATGTCACTGCGCTGTGCCCTTTTCTAATGGGGATCTCAGCAGCTCTGTGACACCATTCTGTGACCAGCGCCACAGCATATGTTTTTCCTGTTAGAGGGAAACTTCTTAAGGCATCCACTCCGTTTTATGATAGTCTAAAAGCTCAGTTTTTATTCTCATAAAATAAAAAAGGCAAGAAAAACTGTCATGCATTTAATACACTCTTGGGCTAGTGAGTGGGTTTTTACTGAGGCTATTGTTACTATTACCATTCAGTGGAATAGAACCATCTTCACTTTGAGTTGAACTGGTGATTAATCTACAATGAGGGTGCCGGGCACATTCGTGATCCTTGAAGAACTCATGGTGTTGCGATTCTGTAAGACGCCGCAATCTGTTTATCATTGTGGTGTTATACGAGATTATCTTGAAGCTGAGTTTCTAATGAGAACAAGACCCCAAATGTATCATAAATTTTACGGAGCAGGATAATTGCGAGCACAGCAGAGTTCCTGATGCGACCATAATGGAAACTGGGAGGAGCCGCACGTCTTCCAAGCCTCCAGTCGTGGTGTTAAGTCACAGGGGCAAGCGCTGCTCTTCCTAGCCGTTGTCTCTGAAGCCTCGTCTCTTAGGTTCTCCTCTTCACATTGCAAAGGCACTGTGGTCTCCTCCACGCCCTGGAAGTGGGTCCTGCAGGTCTCCAACCTCAACTTCCCTCTTACAACCAAATCCAATAGTCAACCCAGTCCTCATGTCCACTGCTTCTCTGCAGGGGCGCACGGCTGTGAGCCTGGGGTTTTTGTTGTCCTTGTTGTTTGTTTTTATTTGTGTGTGTGTGTACATGCTACTGCAGATTAAATCTAGGAACATTCTACCTCGGAGCTAGACCCCTGCAGCCCCTTTTATTTTTGTTTTGTTGTTTGTTTCTGAAACAGGGTCTTGCTAGGTTGCTGAGAGTCTGGCTAAGTTGCTAAGACTGTCCTCAAACCCACAATCCTGCTGTCTCTGCCTCCCAAGTACTGGGATTACAGGCGTGTTTGTTTTGAATCGCATCTGTGCTTCTGTCAGCCTCCAAACGATCTGATGTGAGCCCCCTCAAGGCCCCCCTCGCCCAGGCCGTGGCCCTCCCTCCTCCATGGCCCATTGGAAGCTCCCACTAGGCCATCGCTCTGTTTCTTTAAGAGCTCCGGTGAATCCTTCCACTGCCCAAGTGAAGTCCAGTTCTTCAGCTAGACAGCAGGTTGCTTCCCGACCCTGGCTCCTGTCAGACGTCTGTGCTCTGAGCTGAGAGTGTCAGTCTGTCCCACCTGCAGCCTCTGCTCCTGCTATTCCCTCTGCTGGGAACACTGTTCCTACCAATTCATGCATTGACTGCCCCCCCCCCCACAAATGCCTACACACACACACACACACACACACACACACACACACACGCACACACAAATGTGCCCACTCACAACCTTGCATGTATAACAGGTGCTAAGTCAGCACTTGTCCCAGGGAACGGAGAGGAAAACATTCTGTATTCGGGCCGAGACTGACCACACCGACTCCCGCCTGGTCGCTGGCACATCTGGCATCCACTGCTGTCGGAGACGGAGGGGCCTTGGCAAGGAGAAGGGGTGGGTTTCACCCAACATTGAGACTCAGATTTTCCTTTGTAACAGCAGCAGCTCCCAGAGCCTCCCCAGGCCGCCCGAGACAACATCCAGGGGGGCCTAATGGCATTGTCTTCATTCTTTTATTGTCCATCGGAAATTAGTAGCAGCTGAGGTCTCGGCAGCGCAGGGCCAGGCCAGCCGATGGAGGGACTGACTGGAAGAGCTGACCTTTGGAGAGATGAATGGGGGAGGCCCGGTCCCAGCGGGAACCCACTGCCACCCCAGGAAGCAGGACATCAGCCCCAAAGCCCCAGAAACTCAAAGATCAAGTATTAGTCAGCTTGATCACTCAGTCCTGTGGCTTCTGAATCCTGTCTTGACAAAGGAGAGGGACTTTCAAAAATGAGTGCGGCATTCAAGTGAAATTTACGAGTGTGATGAAACGGAGACATTTTATTTAGAAACACGTCTGAAATGGTGGTTACAAAACCAAGTGAATTGATAAATTCGCGTCGGCAGCCATCTGTGCCTGGGACTTCATAAATGCGGAGAGTCAGTCAGCAACCCTGTTTCCTTTTTAATGAAATTACGTGGAACTGATTTTTCAACTGAGTACTTGTAAGTTGATTAAATTATTAAGGTCTGTCTGCCTTGCACAAAGGTGCAATTCTCGGATATTATGAATTCCAGGACAAAATACTGGGTAAGTTAACAGATGTCTGGCTGTGACCTTGTGAGGCGTTGGTGAAGTTCAGGAGTCCACACCGAGTAGCAGGTCTCGAGGGCAGAGAGACGCCCGGGTCACCAGTCACTGCCCAATCCCCGCCCAGGGACCACGTCACCTCGCAGAGGCCCCTCCTGCTAGTGCAGTCACCTCTGCTGAGGGTCCCTACAGGTGAATGCCGGGGCACGGGAGGCTCAGACCAGAGACCCTCAAGGCCTCTCCTCCTGAGCCACATCTGTCCTACTACTGGCCTCCAAGGGGACAGAGGACATGTTTTCCAAGACTTGTCTCCTGGGCAGAGAAGCATGGCCCGTCTGTTTTCAGTTTTTCTGCCCTAACCTGGACGGTCCCTCAGACACCAGGGCTCAGCCCTCTGGAGGGAGACGGGAATGGAGGTTGGCTCCGAGCCCTGCTCAGGACCTTTCTCTTCCTCTGGTATTCTTCTCCATTCCGGGAGAAAGCTCACCTGGTCCGAGGTAGCAGAATGGCCCGCTGCCCTTCACAGCACACCCAACTCCATGCCTCATTCTCCCTGGGAGCACTGCTCCTGGCTGGCTGTTCAAAGCTCCTACAAACCAAGAGCGTGGGTTCCCGAAGCTGTCACCTGTCATAGTCCGCAGCAGCCAGAGCGTTTCACCCCTGGTTTTAGAAGTGAGCCGGGCTGTGTTCAGCCTTTGCCGGTGCTTCCCTGGGCCCTCCAGGAAGGCGGGCACACAGAGAGGAAGAGCTGCGAGGACCGCACCTGACCGACTGGCGTCCTCCTGCCCGTCTTGACATCAGCCGCCTTCAGATTCAAACAGTACTCCTCACACCTCCCACCTGAGGAGTGACCTGAGGTCCTTGTAGTTCTCATGGACCAGGGACTTTCAATGGCTCCCCATCCTAGTAACAGCTGCGCCATCTCTTCGGTCGCTCTTTTGGTACATTAGACCAGAAGACATATTTCAAGAGAGCTTTAAATCATGGTTTCAAGAGGTTGAAGCATTGTTAGCACTTTTATATAGGTTCCCAATTCATAAATAATAGCCTGGTTTTGTTTGTTTGTTTGTTTTTTGCATGTGATACATCCCCCGTGACTTCGCTTGGTTTTCTGTATTGAAAGCCTTCTCCCTGAGTGGTGTCAAACCGTGACGTACTCATATAGGTGTCTGTATGCACGGATATATAAATCTAATTTCTTTCACAGTAAGTGGTTACCAAAATCATAATTAATGTCTACCAAAATATTGGACTAGTTGTACGTTGTCGTATATCTTTATAGGATTTTGAAATTTAAGATGTTCATGTATAAAAAAAAAATCCAGCCCAGATTTATTAGTGTCAGTGATGATTATGAGACTCAGATGACTCCCAGAATTATAAAGTTTATACAAACGACAAACTTGGCTAAGAAATTTGAGATATATTTATAGAGTTAGAAAACTCCTGGAAACAAAGAGGGTCTCTAATTTCTGGATTCACATTCTCTAACTTTTTACGAGTGGTATAGAGAGGTGCATAATTGTCCATATATTGGTTCTGGACTGTGGAAAACAGAAAAAAAATAAGTAAAATGAGTTTTCCTTATTAACTAGCTGGCAGAAAGTTTACAGTTTCCAAAAGTCATATAATTGACGCATAAATATTTTCAAAATGCTGTGTTTGTTTCTAACAGCATGATGGGAAAAGTTGAGCAAAGACTGTCGTTCTCTCTCCTCCATGGGAGAGTGAATTATGCCACATCCAAGATGAGGTTTGCAAGCAATTCTGGCTTTCCCCAAAATAAACATAAAATTCTTAGTTTTTCTTACTCATTTAAGGGGTAGTCACTAAGTTCTTATTCAGACATTCCCATGGACAAGAATTAAAAATGAAAAACAGCCAAGTTCTTGAATGTCCCCATTTGTATTTTTTACTACAAAATGCCTTTAAGAACAATAGCAAAAGAGGTTATAAGATAACCAAATGCAGCCAGGCATGGTGGTTCATGCCTGCAATCCCAGTACTTGGGAGGCTGAGACAGGAGGATCGCATGTTCGAATCCAGCCTAAGCAACTTAGTGAGACCCTGTTTCAAAATAAATAAATAAATAAATAAGAAGAATAGGTCTGGGAGTGTAACTGGGTTGGTTCAATTCCCAGCACCACAAATAAAATTAATCAAATCAAATGCTGTCAGTCTCCCAGTAGCTGTGAGCAATTACTTTTCAAGAAGATGTAATTAGGACATAGGTAATCTGCATTTTGATAACAGAAATGAAACTGTGTTTAGAAGGGAGTATTTTTATATATGAGTATCCTAAGCTTCAAAATCCTATAAAGACATGACAAAATATAACTAGTGTGACATTTTTGTAGACATTAATTATGATTTTGTTAACATTTCATTGTGAGTGTTACTTACTCAATGATAGTAGGCCGTGGTTATAACTCCATTTCTTTTGGAATTCTGTGCGTTAGAAGGCACAGCACACCCTGAAGTGGTGAGGGTGTTGTAAAACAGCCGTGAGATCTGTAACTCAACATGAAGATTGTAAACCAGATCCATGGCAAAGGAAGAACGCACCAAGCTCTGCTTCTACCATCTGTCAACAGCTAAAGGCTCTCCTCTGATTTATCTTTAAATGTATTTTCAAATTTCATTTTAAAATGCTATTCTCTTGGTGATATGTGCTGATAAGATGCCTCCGATCCTCCGATCAAGAGGATGAACTCTTTCATACAGTCATAGCCAGCTCTACTCCATTGTTCAGATTGCACACGTGTGTTGTTGCATCCCTTGGAAGGTCACCACCACAAAGTTTTCCACAGCTAGGGTGACCTGAATATTTGACGAAGGCTGGTTAAGTGGACTAACCAAATACCTAGAAATACATACAAAATTTCCAGGTTGCTTAAATTGTTTTCATACCAGGATGCTAACAGGGAAGCATCAATTGAGAAATGTTAGTATTAGCAAATAAAATAGACAATGAAGAAGTTGATGTTACGGTAACTTTTAAGTAAGCTTCCAAGGCTCCCTGGATTTCAGGGGTAGACTGGGCGATCTCTTTAGGCAGCCCTGTTGACTGCTAAGCGTCCTTCTTACCATGTGTTCATTTTCCGTCATCACCAGGCGATGAGCAAGAGGTGATGAGAAAGAAGCAGCCCAGTCATTTATTTGCCTCAAAGTCAACCCAAATACTTGTCTGAGGTTCCAAATATTTAGATAATTTGCCCACTAATTTCTATTTTCCTTCATGTTTTACACATACTCTTCCAGAGCCAAAATGCCCTTTCCACCACTTTGTTGATTTAAATGTCTCCTGTGAAAAGAAACAATAACAAATTAAAATAACAATTTAAAGCAACAGAGAACACTTTGTTCATTTTAACCTACCTAGTGAAAAATATTTCTCGCCTTTTCAAATTATGTCTTCGTGTTCAGCTTTCAGCATTTTAACTGGTACCTCTAGGTATGATATTCTTTGAGTTTATCCTGTTTGTGGTTGACTGAACTTTTTGAATCTGTAAGGTTTTGTATTGAATCATACTTGGGAAGGCTTTAGTCATTATTTCTTCAAATAATTTTTCTCCAAACATCCTAGTCCGGAAATTAGGCCTCTTCATAATCCCCCCCAGGCTCCTAAGGCTCTGTCCATTTTTTTCAGTTGTGTTTTCTCGTTACTCAGGCTGGATTTCTCTTGATCTGTGGAGCCTGTGGCTTCTTCTCTTTCAACCATTAGCATTCTACTAGTGAGCCCCCAATTGGAACTTTTAGTTCAGCTTTGTAGTTTTCAGTTCTGAATTTTCCCCTTTTTCTTGTTTGTTTTGTTTTTGTTTTTCTTTCTCTCAATCTTCATGACAGTTTCTTTTTCCATTTATTTCAAGAGTGTTGACCTTGATCTCAGGGAACCTGGTTATAGCAGTTGTGTCTTTATAGCCTTTGATAATTGCAACATATGGGTCATCTTTAGATTAGCATCTGCTGGTTGTCTTTTCCTGTGAGTATAACTCACAACTTCCTAGTTGCTTGTTAATCAAGTAATTTTGGATTCTACCCTAGAAAAAATAATAATGTTATTATATTATTATTCTATCCTGGACATGTTAATATATTTTATGAAATTCTGGATTCTGTAAAATGTTAAATTTTGCTGCTTTGTCTGTTAATTTTCCTTTTGCTTTCTTCCATATTGAGGATGAAGCCCAAGGTCTTGTCTTCTAGCAAGTGCTCTACCGCTGAAGTACAGCCCCAGCCCTTGTTTTAACCTGAAACCGACCCAGCTGGGTAAAGACCTTCTCCCCTCCACGGGCAGCCTTCCGCTTTCAGGACCACATCCTGTAGCTCTGTTGCTTGACGATGCCCCAAGCGCTGGCCGTCAGGTCATCAGGTCATCAGACTCCGGCCCTTTGCGATGATGCTTTGGCTCCTTTCTGCACATGCGCAGTCTGGACAGGAGCCTGAGTGATGTCAGTCCTTACTCAGAATCAGCAGGTTTCCTCCTCAAGTGGTCTCCTCTCTGAGCTCTCTCCCACTCGCGTGCCCTCCATGGGCTCTGTCTCAGGGTCCAGGGCTCCTGAACCATGACCACCTGACTGGAGGGAAAGAAAAGTAAGTGAGGGGCTCTGTGCTCTTCGGACCCCTGTGCTCAGCGCCTCTGGCAGGGAGATGGATGCATGCAGGCTGTGGCTCCTGTTACCTTTATAGTGAACCTGGGACTCGAGCCACCAAAGGAAAGGCTGGGGAGAAAACACAGGGCAGAAAGGAAAGGGATGGGGTGGCTTCCCCCACCTGGCTCACCCACGACCTGCTTCTGGACAGATGACGGGATTCACCTCTCAGATTTTTCTGCCTGCCTGGTCCCTCACCAAGACTGCACTCAGATCAACACGAGAACCACCGTTCTTAGCAGACCAGGTAGAAAGACAAAGCTCCTTAGGACAAAGGTGCTATATATTCTTTAAAATGAAACCATGATAACAGGTTTTCGTCTCCTCAAAAATTTAAAATGTTTATTTTGGAAGACAATAATTGCATAAGTAATTCAAAATATAAAATTCTAATATCATTTCCCAATAGAAGAGGCATTCGTTATTATTCAAGGCACTTTTTAGTCTCAGAGAATTTATAATGATAGCAAAAATATGAAATAATGAAAGGAAATGATTCTAAGATGTTTAGCATAATGGCTTTCAGCCCATATGTGACCCTGGTAAAAAGGAATAAAAAAGAAGAAAAATGACATTTTCAGAAGACCTACTATAAGCTGGTCACCTTGACAGACATTTCTTCAGTTAATTTTTAAACCAAATCTGCAAGGCAGAATGAACCTTGGAGACCTTCAGTAATAGGTCATTCTTTGACCTATTACCTTAGGTATACCATTGCCATGACCTGACCATTACCTGAGGTCAGGTTAGGTAATAAATGGCCAGGTCAAAACTCACAACTAACAGTACAAATTCAAATCCATTTACTTTAACAAATACATGATGGTATTTTAATTTGTCAATAGCAAAATGAACAAAAGGAGTGCCAAATTCAAGGTCAAAGATTACTATTGACACCCAGAATGTATCTGGCTTACTTTCTGGCTTTTTTTTTCTAATTAAATAATGACGTTATTAGGTTGGAGTATTTCTTTATAATGTTTACTTGGCACATATAAAGTTAGCCATCATGCACTGTCTTCAAATTAGAAAATTGTGAATCTGAAATCTCACAACTGAGATTGGTTTAAGGAACCATTATTATCTACCATCTTTGTACCCTAATGATTTTCCTCTTCATCAAAGTGGAAATGTTATGATTACTGTTTCCATTATATCTTCTGAGTTGAAAATGACTGAACATACACACTTTCATACTGTCAGTTGAAAATTTTCAAATGTCAAACCCACTCTTACACTCCTGGGAAATAATCTCCAAAATTCTCTAGAGAACGGGCTCAAAAATACTAAAACCAGGATCACATTCTGCAGAAGAGCTTTTGCAAGAATGAAAGGTAATTCCGACACTCTTGGCAGAATGGCTTCCTCCGCTTATGAAGATGCCATGCAGCGACTGAAGTTCTAATTGGACCCTCAAAATATTAAACCTAATCACTGACTTCAGACAGGACTGCTGATTCATTAAACAATCATGGCGAAGCCCTATCCATCTCCATCTGCTTCCAGAAAACGACTTGGATCGGTCCTTGAGTCAAACGTATGGGCTTTGTGGTCTTGGCTTTGGCCCACTCCTCTGAGGTTTGGAAAGGTGGCGCTGTCTTGCTCCCTGTGACAGGACCTCTTTCATAGCTCCCCATGTGGCAGCTGATGCTGGCCAGGCCTCGCCAGCGCTGAGGCCCACCCTGGGCTCTGGCCCTGCCTGTGCTGGCAACCAGTATCCAGTTAGCATACTTCATTTACTTTTAAGTCAATACAAACATGAAGAAAAGCTAGACAAAATCTGGGAGTCTCAAGGGAAGTGGATTTTAGCAGAATGGATGCAAGCCTAGCTCAGAGCCCAGCCAGCCGCTGCTGACCTTGTGCATGACTGTGGGACGGGCCAGCAGGACAGGCGTCGGGCCTCGGGCCTGGTCAGATTCGGGGCCCCGAGCTTCCAGCAGTCCCTGCGCTGAAGCTCGTCCCCTCGGCCACCAGAGGCTGCCTGCGGTCTTTACAGTTTGGGGAACGCTGAAATCGCTGGCGTCTTGCAAGAACGGTGACCCTCAAAGAGTGCACTCAGCACTCATGCAACTTGTGGAAGGCTTCATGCCTCGTCACCCGAGTCTTTCTAAAAATGTGGAAAAGTGAACCGAATTGAATTTTTTTTTCATTTGGCCGCATCAGTTTTTGCTTTTGGTCTTCTATGGAATGCAGGTTGAACTGGAAAATATTTGTGGTCAGGGGAAATATGGCTTATTGGAGTAATAAACAGACGGCTCCTCAGGCATGCTTGGGAACTGTAAACGTTCAAGCCGTTTTTCACTGAGCTCTTTACCTGCTTGAGGTTTTTCTCTCCACCCCTCCTCCCCAGTGTACAAAGTCCAGGACTGGCTCCTGTTCCTCCCATGGGACGCAGATGGACGGGTCCATATGTCATGCTGCCGAGCACACCGGCTGACCCAGGTTTCCACACGGGGTCTTTCTCTTTCTGTAGGCAGTGCAATACAGAATATTTTATTTCATTTTATTTTATTGTATTTATTGGTACTTGGAATTGAACCCCCAGACACTCCACCACTGAGCTACAGTCCAGGACTTCTTTAATTTTTAATTAATTTATTTTTTTGAGACAGGGTTTTGCTAAGCTGCCCAGGCTAGCCGGGCCCTCCGGACCCTCCTGCCCCAGCTTCCTGTGTAGCTGGGTTCTGGGCCTGTGCTCTGCACCCAGCATGGTACATTAGCTCACAGTTTCAGCAGTTGGCTGTGGTGGGGGCGGCGGCGTTCTAGAAGGTGCCTTTGGATGCAAATTGTTTGTGGGTGGACAAGGCCCTGACCCAGGCTTGGGTAGAGAAGGGGCCAAAGTGCTTCTCAATGTGTGGACGCCCTCGAGAGAGAGCAGAGTGGAAGCAGAGGACTTCGAGGAGAGAAAATGGAGGCGGGTGAGGCCAGGGAGGCCGGCATCTGAGGCCTCAGGACCCCCAAACCCAAAGGCCCTTTCCGGGCATGAGGAGGGCAGGCGGGACCTGGGATTTGGGTGCAGATGGGGAGGAGGCTGAGCTTTGCCTTTGGATCCAATTGGACTGGGATTCACTGGAGATGCAGAGTCCAGGGAGACAGAGGAGGCAGGAAGAGGGCCAGAGTCGGAGGCTCCGGGCTCTCTGCCTTGTGGAATTGGTGATTCAAGCCAAACTCATCTCCCACTCTCTCTGAAGAGCCTGAGGCCTGCACACATCACTGCCCTCTGCAAGGGACACGAGCTGACATCCTCCCACTGCTGGGGCCCTCTCGGGGGACCCTGCAGTAGTCAAGGGTTCCAGGGAGCACCTCACTCTTCTTACACCCTAACCCCTGCCTGCTGGGGAGAGCTGTAGGGAATTAATGCACTCGGCCACAGCTCAGGGCACATGTTAGAGGCTGAATTGTGCACCCCCAAAAGGATGGGGTGCAGTGCTACACACCCATACAACATGTGTATGCACGTGTACACACACACACACACACACACACACACACACACACATACACACACCTCCTTCCCATGAATGGAACTATAACTATATTTGGAAGTGGATTCTTTGCAGATGTCATCTAGTTAAGGAGAAGCCATATCCAACTCGGGGGGGGGGGGTCTCTAAACCCCACAGACACCCAGGAAAGAAGGAGGCAGAGACTGGAGCCCCGAGGCCACGCGGCCACAGCCAAGGGACACCTGGGGCCGCCAAGACCTAGAAGAGCCGAAAGGGTCCTGCCCTGCCGCCTCAGGAGGAGCGTGACCCTGCAGCACCTCAATTTCAAACGTCTGGCTTCCAGACTGTCAGAGAACAGAGTTCTGTTGTCTTAAACCAGCCCATTTATGGTATTTTGTGACCACAGCCCTAGGAAACTGATACAGGAATTAAATATCACACAGAAGATTGAGGAGGGGGAAGC
>PVLC010013856.1:0-5000 GCA_004027655.1 Graphiurus murinus
GGCGTGGTGGCGCACGCTTGTAATCCCAGCATTCGGGAGGCTGAGACCGGAGGATCCGGGTTCGCGGCCAGCCTCAGCTACCTAGTGAGGCACTCCGCAACTTAGTGAGACTCGGTTTCAAAATAAAGAATAAAAAAAAAAAAATAGGGCTGGGGGTGTAGCTCGGAGGTAGAATGCCCCTGAGTTCAATCCCCAGTACTGCAAAAAAAAAAAAAAAAAAAAAAAAGGAGAAAAAGTCTAGTATATATTTTGCATTTCTGTTGCTCTTCATTCTTCAAGTTCTACTTCCCTTCAGTTATCATTTCCCTTCTCTTTGAATAACTTGCTTTAGTGATTCTCAGAGCAGATCTGATGGCAATGAGTTCACTTACTCATCTAAAAATGTTGTTCTTTGACCCTAACTCCTGAAAAACACTTTATGTTGGATATAGAAATCTGAGCTAAATAATTCTTCTCTTTAAGCATTTCAAACCACTGTCCCCCTTCATCTGGCCTCCATGGTTTTTGATGAGAAATACATTGTCTGAATAATTTCCCCTTATGATATGTTGCTTTTTTCTGGAAGCTTAAGATTTTTCTTTGTCTTCTGTTTTCAACAATTTGATTATGATGTGTCAACTGGAAGTCGGTTTCTTTGGGTTTATTGTATTTGGTATTTCCTGAACTTTTTGAATCTGTAAGTGTACATCACCTGCAAAACTTGGGAAGTTTTCAGACATTATTTTTTTCAGCCTTGTGCTCCTCTTCTTTGAGATTCCAGTCAAATGGATGTTAGATTTTCTGTTATTGTCCCACATGTCCGTGAAGCTCTGTTCTTTTTTTTTCCCATTTGTTTTCTTTCTCTTCTTCATATTGGATAATTTCTATTCATTTATCTCCAAGTTCGCTGACTCTACTATCATTTTCATTCTGCTACCGATCCCATCTAGTGAGTTTGTATTTTGATGATTTTTTTTTCTTGGTTCTAATACATCCATTTGGCTCTTTATGCCTTCCATTTCTTTGCTGAGACTTTCCATTCATTTCAAAAGCATTTACTTGTTAGAATATTTATATAATAGGTACTTTAAAGTATTTGTCATATAACTTAACAAGAGTATCATTCTAGCATTGATATCTTTTAATTTTTTTCCCCATGCAAGTTGTGATTTTCCTGGTTCCTCTTACACCATGTACTTTTGGATTGTATCCTGGACACTTTTCATACTATAAGTTGAGGGTCTTATTTAAATCTTATTGAGATTGCTGGTAAGTTCTTCTGTGTGTGGTGCTAGGGATGGAACCCTGGGCCTCATACATGCTAAACATGTGCTTAACCAGTGAACTGTATCCCCAAGCCTGATATTTTCATTTAGCAGGCAAGTGACTTCATCAGGGTTGGTGAATTCCAAATGACTTTCTAAGGCACTAGTGTTAGTTGAGTCATTAAAACATTTGCAGTAAGGCTAAGGGTATAGCTCAGTGGTAGACTGTATGCTTAGGATGCAAGACCCTGGGTTCAATGTCCAGCACTGGTGGTAGGGGGAAACAAAACAAACCAAACCAAAACAAAACAACAACAAAAACTAAAACCAAACCAAAACAAAACTTTTGCAATCCTTTTTGGATTTCCCCCATGTGTGTACTACTCAGGAGTCAATCTGGGTTCTGGGTGGTGGTTTTTATTTCAGCTCTCAAAAGTCTTTGGTAGGCTGATTAGAATTATATCCCCCCCCCGCCCCATAAGCCTAGGAATTCATAAGTAAGTTTTTGGGGTTATTTTCCCTGAGGTCTTCTCTGTCCATAGTTTCCTGGGTATCTTCAAATTCTCTATAGCTAGTTCTTTTTTAGCTCTCCAGCCAGAAATCTGAGTCTTTATTCACTCTCGTCTATCACATACTTTGATGAGTACACTCCAACCAGGACCAGTGAACAGGAAGACAGAGGTATGGGGAGGTTTCTCCTTCCTAAGTTTTGGCTCCTCTAACTCTCAATTGTAGCACTTGGGGACTAAGGCATAAGAGGATGAGGAAAAATCTCCCAAGCCCTGAGGGACTTCTACATTCCTTTTGCCATTACTTGTTTCTCTTGGAGCTCTTTCTGCCTGTAGCTTGGTGCTCATACCTGGTTTTAGGCTCTGTTCATTCAGGAAGAAAAATGGCAAATTCACTGCTGGTTTGATGGTACTGGAAATCTGGTCTTCATCCCTAACTTTCCTGCTACTATTTACTTTTCAGAGTCTTCATGTAACTGCTCCATGAATTCTGTCTAGGTTTTATAGCTGCTTTTAGTTGAGGAGACATAGAGGAATATTCTTTATCTTACCTAGACCTGAAATGGTGATAGAATGTGATGCCAGGTTTTTTTTTTTAATCTTCTGGGAATACTTCTCCAATCCATGCTCACAGCTTTAACTCTGAATCCAAATTTATATCTCCTAAGAAGTCTCACCATACTAACTCTATTTTACCTTGTCTCTTCAGCACTGAGGTATAATTCTATAATACACTCTTACTTTTAAGAAGTTGTATAAAGGCAGAACTCATGGCTTCCAAACGTTTTTTACTTTCCACATTCCCAATCAGCATCTTGGAGAAAAACAATATTTAATAAGTTTAATTATATGCTTGACAAATGTTCCAACTAATCTTTCTAAAAATAAAAGTATCTTTGTACTTTATGAGGATGAGGAGAAAACAATAAAGTAGGAAGAAAGTATGATGCTAGTTAATGATCAAGACAACATGAGAATTTATTCCAGTGCCACTAATAAATAAGAGAGCAATTAGAACATAATGTTGAATTTTATGTTTACTTATGTATAATTTTTCTCTGAAAGAATTATTAGGTGAATTCAGGAAACTGCACCCAGCCGAAGGAAGACACATAGGATATATTAAACATGCATGCACACATCTCAAACATAAATCAGCTATCTCAATTCACTGTATGTTATGAGCAATACTCGCCCACATCTGGTGTTTGTTACAACTTTCCTTCCAATTTCAGATAACCTTTCAGCCTACACTTCACCATGACTCATAGCTGCAACCTTTTTGATGTCCACTTCCATGGGTAAATTTCAGAGTAAACTACCATATTGATTGTAATATTTATGTATTTCTTAGTTATTTAAGACATATAAAACTATGCCTCTATTTTCATCAGGTTCCAATTGTGTGTGTGTGTGTGTGTGTGTGTGTGTGTGTGTGTGTGTGTGTACGTGTATGTATTACTGGGGATTGAACCCAGAGGCATTCTATTTCTAAGCTACGCTCCCAGCCCTATTTCATTTTATTTTATTTTTTTAATTTTGAAATAAAAATAAAATTCTGCAGGGTGTGTGAATGTGCCAATTCCTCTCCTGTCTCAGGCCCTTTATATTTGCTGTTCCAGGGCCCTTATACTTGCCATTGCATATCTGCTAGGCTCACTGTCTCACCACCTTCTGGCCTTTTCTCAATATTCCTGTTTCAAGAAGAACTTCCCTAACCATAAAAGTATCAGACCTTTCCCTCCTCACACAGCTAAATTGTTCCCTATCATACTCTGTGGTCACCCGTCCTGCCATATAATTATTATTAGTCTTCTCACACTGGAATGTAAGTTCCATGAGGACAGGGACTTAGTTTAGTTTCTTGCTGTATCCCTGGTGGTTGTATCAATGTTGGCTCACTAAATTTTTGTTGAATGAGTTTGGAGTATATAATAAGTAACATTATTTATAACTATGACCCCAAAGCATAAAATGATCTCTGCTTGGCATTCCAAAGGAGACATATCCCATATCAAGGTTATATCTAAAGAAAGAAATCATGTAAAAATTACCCAGAATACAAGGACGATTTTAAACTCAGAAATCCTATTCCAAAACAAGAAGTGCCCTAAAATTTAGGAAGCTTTGGGAATCTTAGTTTGCACCACACTGTACCTCTCTGAAGTCCTCCGAATTGCCCATAAACATGCTCTGTACCATACTGCATAGAAAGCGTGAAGGTAAGTGGGGGAATGGTGAATGGTACAGAAGCCTTACACGCTTGGCACCCTTCCTTGAAGGCGGTTGAATGGTATCTGCCTACATCTTTGGTGGTCTTCCTGCTTAATGATGAACTACACATCCCAAAATGCTTTGCAAAATTTTGTTATAGCATTTCATAGTACCATTTTCACAAAGTAAAATCTAGTATTTGTGATTAATCGGGATCGATGTGGTGTTGGTGAGGAATGTCTTGCCCCTATTCTGCATAGCAACTCCAGTATGTTTACCCAGACTATGTTTGTATTAACCAGGTCTGGCTTTCCAGTGAGTTCCTTGTGTTTCTAAAATCAGAAACACAGAGCCACACAATGTACAGCCTTAAAAATAAAATTCTGCAGGGTGTGTGAAAGACAATATATCATCTAAATATAAATTCTAATTTCAGCATGTGGTTTTGCTATTTTTAATTCCCATGGAATTTCAGACCCCTTCAGTCAGAATTCAAGGCTGTACTAAAGCTTATTGGTCACTGATGAGTACCTCAAACATCAATGGAAAGAAATATAAAATGTGAGTTGAAAACATTTTGAACCTCAATACCCCACATATTCCTATCCAAAGATAAATGTCTCCTAAAACAATAACTTGGAAAATACATACAAAACTTTGCAGAAACTCCAAATAATTTACCATACATACAAACAAACCAGCAGGTGAACAAAGGGGCAAAACTCTCTTGTATGATATAAACATTAGATAAATTAAAAAACATTTTAAGCTAAAAATCAAGAGCAAATAAAATAAATAAGAATACTTCAATGACTAATAACAATTCCATCAACAAGGTCTACGATGACAGAAGGGGTCTAGTGACAACAGGTTAATACAGAGGTGAGGTGGACTATCTACTAATATTCTGGGCTCAAAGTGATACGCCTCACTTTTAGGAAACATACCAGCAGAAATAACGAGTGTATTATCCTGTGGTTGCTTAGAGATGACTTAACGAGTTCCTGAGAACGGGCCATTAGCTAGCATTTGC
>PVLC010013856.1:10000-13721 GCA_004027655.1 Graphiurus murinus
TGCTAACATCTAGGTTTCAGCCTTCTGACCGCAAAAAATGTTGAGGCAATGCATTACTGTTATTTTAATCTTCCTACTTTGTGGTACTTTGTTAATATACCACATATTGCAGTCTTTTTTATTTATTTTTTAAACTCAGCATTTTATTTATTTATTTATTTATTTTTATGTGTATGTGGTACTGGGGATGGAACCTAGGGACATTCTACCTCTAAGCTACACCCCCAGGCCTATTTTATTCTTTATTTGGAAACAAGGTTTCACTAAGTTGTGGAGGACCTCACTAAATAGCTGAGGCTCGCCTTGAACCTGTGATCCTCTTGTCTTAGCCTCCAGTACTGGGATTACAAGTGTACAACACCCTGCCTGGCTATTGCAGTCTTATTTAAGCTTAGATCTAAATAAGCCATGTGAGTCTAAGAAAATGTTAATAGGAAAGTTTAGCAGTTGCATATATAAAACAATTTATATATATTTTAGTATATGGAATGCACAAAATATAAAACACTGTGAATATGGATGCCAACACAGTCCAATTCCAAACAGACTTGACAGAAATTTACTACCCAGAAGAGGTGGCAGGGGCAGTTTTATTGTGCTCTGTACTAACACTAATGAGAGTACCTGCATACAGTTTGGGACCCTCACTCTATCAGAATTCAAACTCACACAATGGGCATAGAACAGGTGCTGAGTATGTGCTTACTGAAGGCAAGAGGAGAATATCACTTCCTATAGTATCACTCAGCTGAAGTAGGACCAATGGGTGAGCCACAAGATGCAAATTCAGGCCAAATGAAAGACTTTCTACCTAACGAAAAATGAAATAAACTGTAAAGGTACACTGAAAGAAGAACCTAAATGTCCATCAATTGATGAATGGACAAACACTGTAGTGTATCTGATCAATGGAATCACATTCGGCCACACACACACACACAAAAAAAGAATGAAATACCGATACATGTTACAACATGGATGAACATTATGCTAGGTGAAAGAAGCCAGACACAAAAGGTCACATGATATAATTCCACTTATATGAAATATTCAGAATAGAGACAGAAAGCATATAAGTGTTTTCCAGGGGCTAGGAGGAGGGGGTAATGGAGAATAACTGCTTAATGGGTATGGGGTTTTCTTCTGAAATGATGAAAATGTTTTGGAGCTAGATAAAAGTGGTAGTTGTACAACACTATGAATGTACTAAATGCCACTGCACTGTTCACTTTAAAATGGTTAATGTTATGTTATGCAGATTTTGCTTCAATAGGAAAAAAAGCATGGGAAAAGAAGTATACTGAAAAAGAAGGCTAGCACCTACTTGGTGGTAAGAAAAGCTGTATTTCAGTCAGCATTTTACTGCTATGACCCCAAATACCTGACAGCCACGACTTAGAGGAAGGAAGATTTATTTGCTCAAAGTTCTGGAGATTTCAGAGGTTGCAGTCCATATTAGGCTGCAGGAAGTCTATAGAGCTCAGTACATGGCAGCAAGAAGCAGAGAGGAGCACAAGGGCTCTGCTCTCAAATCATGGAGGCAGGAAGCAGAGACAGAAGGGAGTCTATGGACATATGGATAGTCCCCCAGCCCTAATCCAGGCAACCCACCTTCTCCAGTTGCACCCTACTTGTCTACATTGCCACCTAATAAATCCATTGACCCATTAATGAATTCATCCAGTGATGAGGTTAAAATCCTCAAAATTCAACCATTTTACCTCTGAATATTTTTGCATTAGTACACAAGCTCTTCCAGGGGACACTCTATACCTAAACCATAATGAGCCATATACATGTTCATTATGTAATATCCTTGCATCAAACAAGGACATCAAGACTACAAATAAAAATTCTAAAAGACCTTTTATACTCAAACCCCTTTTTCTACTGGAGAAATACCAATAACTATGTACAGACCTTTGAGACTTTCCATCATAGTTCTCAGGTTTTCTTCTTGCACAATTCATGTTTACTGCCTTAAGAAACCACAATTATTTTCATGTTTTTTTTTCTAAATATACTTTTATTGGTACACTGCAATTACACATCAGAGTGAGGTCCAAAGTGATACCCACCCTCTTTCACTATTCTACTGGTTGTTCTCATTTGTCTCAAGTTCCTTTTGCTTCCTATTTTCTCTCTACCTTCAATATATGAGAGAAGACATACAACCCTTGACTTTCTGAGACTGGCTGATATCACTTAACATGATGTTATCTAGTTTCATCCATTTTCCTGCTAATGACATAATTTTATTTTTCTTTATGGTTGAGTAAAATTCTATTGTGTCTATATATCACTTTTTTTTTAACCCATTCATCTGTTGATGGACACCAAGCTTGGTTCTACAATTTGGCTACTGTGACTTATGCTGCTATAAATATGGACATGCATGTACCACTATAGTATTCTGACTTTAGTTCTTTTGGAAAGATACTATGGAATGTTGTATCTGGGTCATACAGTGGTTCTATTCCTAGTCTTTTGATGAACCTCCATACTAGTCTCTGTAGTTCTTCTTATACAAAAACAGAGCCGGGCGTGGTGGCAGACGCTTGTAATCCCAGCATTCGAGAGGCAGAGACTGGAGAATCCGGGTTCGCGGTCAGTCTCAGCTACCTAGTGAGGCACTCGACAACTTAGTGAGACCCGGTTTCAAAATAAAGAATAAAAAATAGGGCTGGGGGTGTAGCTCGGAGGTAGAATGCCCCTGAGTTCAATCCCTAGTACTGCAAAAAAAAAAAAAGATACTACTCAGGTAGCATGGCAACATTCTCATCATCCCTAACCTACTTATCAAATCAACAATTTGTTCAGCTACAGCCACTTTGAAATGATAGCATGATGATATAAATTAATAATTGCCTGTTTCCTTTGAAGGACAAATGGTCTATATGGTAAATTTGTTATAAATGATTTCAGCAATTTTACAATAGAGAATAATGTGAGAAACCCTAGGAGTGTCCCAAAGTGGAGCTAGAAACTATTTTTCTACTTTCCTCAAAAGTGGCTTTCAAGAAACTTAGTTGAATAAACAACTGAATAACGAGCTTTACCACAACATTTCTGTCCAGGGATTGCTCAAATTCACCAATTATTTCTACTATGACCCATATAGACATGTTCTCAGCTCCACATCAAGAATGGAAATGTTAATGAGAAAAATTTTAACTTGGTTTGAAATCTTAATTTTGCAATGAAAGATTAATTTTGGAAAGTTATGTAACACAGAATCCCGTGTGGTTCATTTCATATCCATACATATTTGGCCACATTACAAAGCCAAAAACCATGTCATTTAAAGAGATAATAAAATATTAGAGAGAGATAATAAAATATTTATTGTCTAACTTGGGTACCTATTAGCCGTGTGAAAAGAGTCCTATTAACTTAGTAACTTAAATATGCATCTAACTTTTCATTTTTGTATTTAAAGTTATTTCCTGTGTAGCAGAGGATACTCAAAATATTTTAATAAGCACCAGCTTGTATACTGTTAAATTCCTGTGAGTCTAAAATATTTATCTAATATATACATTTATTAAAAGTATCTGAAGCCGGGCGTGGTGGCGCACGCTTGTAATCCCAGCATTTGGGAGGCTGAGACCGGAGGATCCGGGTTCGCGGCCAGCCTCAGCTACCTAGTGAGGCACTCTGCAACTTAGTGAGACTCGGTTTCAAAATAAAGAATAAAAAATAGGGCTGGGGGTGTAGCTCG
>PVLC010013856.1:13821-40693 GCA_004027655.1 Graphiurus murinus
GGGGGGGGGGGGGGGGGGGAGTATCTGAGAGTCGGGCGTGGTGGCACATGCTTGTAATCCCAGTACTTTGGGAGGCTGAGACAAGAGGATTCGGTTCTGGCCAGCCTCAGCTACTTAGTGAGGCCCTCCACAACTTAGTGAGACACTGTTTCAAAATAAAGAATAAAAAATAGGACTGGGGGTGTAGTTCAGAGGTAGAATGCCCCTGGGTCCAATCCCCAGTACCACACATACACACAAAAAAAAGTATCTGAGAAAAGAGACATGTTGAAAACTCTGGCAACAAAGCTGCCCAGCTTTCTTTTCATAACTCTGGCAATAAGAACCAGGAAAGCCAGCTTTCATATTCCAAGTCAATTCCGGAAACCTCTCTAGTCAACACCAACCCAGGGCTAAAGGAGAATAAATATATTATGTTTGAATGAGAATGGCATGTTGAGAGGCTAATGCTTTACCATCACAAACTTGAAAAACACATTTATAGTCCCCACAAGTCTAGTACTAGAAATATATGGTGTTTTGTCCAAACAGACATTTATGTATGGCTACTGTTTCCATATGTATCAATTTTATACAATCTACATAATATTAAGCTAGTTTAGTAAATAAGAAAATGCCCTGTTCATCCATATGTCTGCAGCGCCTAGCAAAGTGCCTAGGATGTAGTAGGTTTTTAATAAATAACTATTAAATTAAGAGTAAGGTATGATTGAGACCCCAGCAACTGAAATCTTAAGCAGCAGATGAAGCCAGGTGTGGTGGCACATTCCTGTAATTCCAGTACTTGGGAGGGTGAGACAGTAAGAACACAGGTTCAAGGCCAACCTCAACAAACTCAGTGTGACCTTGTTTCAAAAGAAAAAAAAAAAAGGTCTGGGGGTGTAGCTCCTAGGTAGACTGTGCCTAGGTTCAACCCCCAGTTCCAAAAAAGAAACAGATGAACATAATCTTCTAAACTAGATACTTTGGAAAGCCCTAAGGTAATTACGATGATCCTGTCCATTGTACAACTGCTTCTGAAGCTTCTATGGAACTACCTGTGGAAAAATGTATATTTTTCCTCCTACCAGCAACCTTACAAATAGAATTAGGAAATTCCTCAGTCTTCATCAGCAACTGAAATGGAGTAGAGAAGAGTGATCTGAGTATCACTGTCAAGGTCTCCATGGGGAATGGCAAAAGACAGCATCACAAACCAGGCTGCTCTGAAACTGAGTTATTTCACAGGGTCATGTCCTGAGCAACAAATCTGTGAAACTTCCTCCCTGGAAAGAGTAGCTGATAACCCTGGTAAACATCTGCTTAAAATGTCACAGTTTTTAAGAGGACAAGGATATGACTTAAAGAAAAAAGTCACTCTGAAATGCTTGCTTGTGTTGGTTTATTCATTAAAAAAGAGTAATAAATTATAAGTTGACTGATGTATGATGTATTGCATTACTACCCGCAACATTAACATTTATCAGAAACTTAATGATCTAACAATTATATATTTTCCTTTTACCTTCTCTCACCAAAAATGGAATCAGAAAACTGGATGACTCTGTAAGGAGTAATCTAATTTTCACTGAACTTGACTTGATGAGTTAAGATATTTAAAAAGTCTCAAAAGCAGCATCAGTTCATGAAGCAAGGTGATTCCCCTAGAGCCTACAACTTGGATTGATGAGTCATACTAAATATATACACTTTGGTTCTCTTTGCTCCTGCTGATGCAAGTCTTCAAATTAGACTGACGTAAAAAGAATTTGCCACGACAGCTAATCCTCACATGTTCCACGTTAAAAAAGTATATTCTACTTTGCTAATTAGCAAAGTTATACAAAAATAAGTCAAGGAACATTTTATATTTATCAAATTAGTTAAAAATTAACAATAATATCCAAATACTGTGATAAAACTGGTCTACTCGTGAAGTGTTGGTATATGGTATACATTGGAATAACTCATTAGGAAAGCATTTGGCTATATTGTGCTTAGGCATTTTGATAGGTATTACTGATAACAATTAGTCCTAAAGAAATACTTCAAGTAAATAAAAAAATCATTTAAGCAGGAAAATATTTATCATAAATTTTCCAGTAAAGAAATAATGAGAAGTAGCTAAAAATGTCCTATGGAAGGTATGGTTAAATTGTGTTTAAGACTTCTAGTACTGAAAATGAAGAGGTAACACAGAGAAATGCTTGACAAAAGAAAAAAATAAAGTGTTTTTCCATTGTGACTGTAATCACTAAAAAATACAAATAGATATAAAGAATAAGAGAAAAACAATGGTAGTAGTTTTGCTTTCTGACTTTTTTTTTTGGTACTGGGGATTAAACCCAGGGGCATTCTGCCTCCAAGCTACAACCCTAGCCCTATTTTATTTTTTTATTTTGAAAACAGGGTCTCACTAAGTTGCTGAGGGTCTTATTAAATTGCTGAGGCCAGCCATGAGTCTGCGATCCTTCTTTCTCAGTCTTGCAAGTACTCCCAAGTACATGTGCCACCATGCCCAGCCATTCCTGACTTCTTACCAATTTTTGTAAAATAATGATATATTATGAAGAGATGATTTTTGTTTCCTGTCATGCTGTTGGGAGAACTGGCTATCCATATGTAGGAAAATGGAACTAAACCCTAACCTCTCACCCTGCACAAAAGCCAACTCTAGCCAATTCAAAGATGTAGAAAATTGACCACAAACTTTGAAACTGCTAGAAGAAGGTATAGGACCAACACGCCAACATACAGGTTCAAGGTAGAAACTTCCTCAATAAGACCCCCAAAGCTCAGGAAATTAAAACAAGAATTAATGAATGGATTAGCATTAAATTAAAAAGCTTCTATGCAGCAAAGGAAACTATCAAGATTCTACAGAGAAAGCCTACAGAATGGGAGATCTTCACCACCTACCCATCTGACAAAGATCTAATATTTAAAATATACAAAAAGCTTAAAAATCTTAACACTAAAAAACCAAATAACCTAACTAAAAAATGGGCAACCAAACTGAATAGGCATTTTTCAAAAGAAATGCAAATAGCCATCATATATATGAAAAAATGTTCATCATCTTTAGCAATCAGGGAAATACAAATCAAAATTACACTGAGATTCTATCTCACTCCAATTAGGATGGCAATCATTAAAAACACAAATAACAATAAATGATGGTGAGGATGTGGAGAAACTGGAACCCTATTACACTCTTCGTGGAACTGCAAACTAGTACCACCACTTTGGAAATCAGTATGGAGGTTTCTCAGAAGATTGGGAATGGAACTACCATATGACCCAGTAGTAGAGCTCTCGAGCATCTTACCAAAGGAAATAAGGATATGATAATCATATGTGCATATCCATGTTCATAGCAGCACAATTTACAGTAGCCAAATTATAGAACAAGCCTAGATGTCCATCAACAGATGAATGGATCACAAAACTTTGGCATATACAATGAAATTTTATTGTCATAAAGAACAAAATTACACCATTTGCAGGAAAATGAACGGAACTTGTGAATAGTATGCTAAATGAGTACACCCAGTCCCAAAGAACAAGTTGATGTATGTGCTCTCTTATATGTGGAAGCTGAAGAGATATTTGGCAATAGGGCAACATCAGATAGATGAGCAGAGACTTCAGGGGAGTGATGGAGGGTGGTTAGGGAAGGCGGGTGGATCAAAGTCATAGAGAATGTTATTCTTTACAACAATTCCAATCTCAAAAACTTGCGGGGTGAGGGCGAGGGGACCCCATGGGGAGGGCAACAAGAGTATGTGCATGTATTTTTCTAATACTCTGTACCCCAATATGATGTAAAATTACAATGCACCCAATAAAATGACATATTATCTTAAAATTAAAAGGCTATTAGAATTTAAAAGCTGAATGTTAACATTAATCTGTGTATCGATCCTTTTCAGCGAAAATATTTCCAGTCAAAACTTGGTTAAAGAATCCTGCCCTTGCACTAAAATATAAGCAAATAAATATCAGGTCCCCAAATCTCACCTTCTTCTTACCAAAAACCTTATAAATCCTCATAGATAAATTTTGAAAGTGAAGCATATCACAGCCCTGTGTTGGTAAGGCAGACTGCACATTATCATATTACATATTCTAAAAAGATCTGTAAGAAACTTGCTTAATTCTGGCTATCTCAGCCTTCACTAGATGGTACTTGATCATAAAACCCTGTTTGTTTAGAAGACCCACGAACATTCTTTTCACCAGTTTATTGTTTGGGTCTGTGATGCTCAAAGTGGACAACAGAGAGAAGTCACCTTAATTATCAGACTCTAAATCACAATGGTAATATGTCCTATCCTTCAGGTATATATATTAGGGTGGATAAAAAGCTTGAAAACTACTGATCTATATAGCTATTTATAAACAACATAATCCCACTGAGGGGGAAAAAAAACAGAAAATAAGGTGCAGATTGGGGGGGGGGGTGTCTTCTGGCTCTTACAAAAAGGGTTTTGATCAAGTCTGAAGATAATAGTTTGTACAAAGGAATAACATCTCTTCTTCTATAATTACAAAGTTGCAACAAGACAAATCTTAGTAACCCATATGAGAACTAATTTGTTTTTCTTTTAGGCATAAATACAGTATTGCTCATGACATGTAAAAGTATAAAACATGTATCTTCTTAAAGTCTGTATATTTTAAAGAAAATATATGCCTGTGGTAGTAGGAAGTCTCCAAAGGGCAAATACATCGTCTACTACCCAAGGGATGGACAAATGGCTGTCTATTCCCCTTATACATAGTTCTTTAGCATTATTGAGACTGTTACCTCTGGTCTAAGAATAGCTTTCATGCAGGCTGGACAAAGTGGTCCATTTCGAGAGAACTGAAGGGGAAGACGCCGAGTTCGATTGCGACACGCTGCCTCCTCACACATCAACCAGCCCTGGAGAGACAAAAAAGAAAAAAAATTCTCAGTCTTATCATCATCATCAACAACAAATACAAATAACAAACCCTTTTGTTATCAAGGTAAGCCCATGGTATTCAAACCCTAGAGATTCTGAAATAGTTCCACTTACCTTTGTCTCTCTAGACTTGTCATATTTATGTCCCAAATCCACTACCAAGAGTGTAAGGCATAAAAACAAATGACCTTACCAATAGCTGAGTGATTGTTGCACAGTTATTTAATCGCCGTGATCACTGTGTGTAAAATGGGTATGACCACAGTACTTACCTTACAGGACTATTGTAATGATGCAATATATTTAAAGTACATAAAATATCCTTAGCATAAAAGAACAATATAATAAAGGCAAATAATTATTTCATTTTAAATTAAAACAGATTCTTCTATATGTGTTCTCTGGAGGCATAAAACTGCCTGCCATGTTTTCAGGGACAACTTCAAATAACCAGTATTTTCCAAATGCTTGAAAAAGCCATTGCCTCTTTTTTGCCCTTCAGAACCCTCTTCTTACTTCCCTTCATCAATTACTCATTTTCTTCGTGTTCTTGTTTGAATTTTCTCATAGTAATGTGATATAATGTCTTTAGCTTGAATTAGCATTATGTTTATTACAAAATATATTCTTTAAGGCAAACATCACCACAAATGGGGGTGTATGAACAGCTGAGCACCAGGGTCTATGGGTTTTGGTGCTGCATGCATTGCTAGACGCATAGTAAGTAGAGAGGAAGTGTAGGGTAGGGTGAGGTTCTGGGGTATAATGGTGAGCAAAGCATGTTCCTTTGTCTCATGGCATCCCTTTCTGTGGGGCCACAAGCGAGGACCCGACTATCCATAAATCTTGGAGCATTTTGAGAGATAACAATGTCCAAAATTAAAGAATGAGTGGATGTTGGGTAGATAGAGAAGGGAGGAAAAACAACATGGGCAGAAAGAACATATGTCAATGAATATAAGTCAAGAGGAGCTACTCTGTATGATGATTAACACACATAATCTCATTCCCTATTTCTAGCCTGTGCCTGAGCAGCCCGTCTTTCCTCACTAGGTAAGAGTGGTATATATGCAAGTGTTGCTTGATTATGTTAGGTCTTTGGCCGGCCATTCAGTCATGTTTCCATGTGGGGTGAATCCAAACCTGAGGGATGCCCTCACTCACAGCAGTGATGCTGTGCTGCATGACTTCATTCCTTGACTAGACTCTTCTTGGAAGTAATTATATCCAAACTCAACAGATAGCACCAAGAATCAGTCTAGCTCCACTAAAGGTTTTCGCACAAAGTCAAAGTGCATTGTAGAACTTTTGAATAGTAATAAAAAACCTGCTACCTTTAAAGAACATAAAATGAATCTAGTCAACAGATTCATAGGAACTTTCATTCCTACCTTCATTAGATAGACTAAACTCTTTTAAAATCTAACATGAGCATTTCAGGTGAACAGTCTCAATGAGTCCTTTTGGAACTTCCAATAGCTGCCGAGAATTATGTAAAATATTGGGGGGAATAGGCAAGAATTTCAGAAAATTATAAATAGGTAAGTGTGGTCCGCACACACAGAAGAAGACTAGAAGCAATTCTGTATTGCTTAGCATTTATACTTGGTGCCACACAACTTGGTACCCAAGTGCAAAGGCCAAACAATACAGAGAAGGGAAAGTCATCTCTGCGACAAATCACTACAACCACAGTAAAAGACCATGAACCAGAATAAAGAATCAGTTGTTCTGAAGCCTCAGGCAACTGCTCCTTCCAATTCCTAGGGTCTATTAACCACAATTTTTTCTTATTTGAAGAGACATTTATATTTATGTTCTAATATTTCTAAAACTCAGGTGCATTTACAATTGACACGTACAGTTTAATGATATATTTATGCTTCCTTCAAAAAAGCACTCTTTCAAGAGTGCAGCTCACAATTGGCCCCTTTGAATTAAAGATACAGGGGCTGTGGGTACAGCTCAGAGATAGAACGCGTGCCAAGCATATGCAAGGCTCCTATCATTTCCTCTTCCTTACCAAAACACATCAGCATCACAGAAAAAAAAAAAAAAGAAAAGAAACAAAATACTTCAGTTTAGCCTTTTAAAGCATAGAGAATACAGCAGGAAATAGAGCTGTCAGCAGCAACAGGTATTAAACTTTAAATGTAGTTTATGAACATCAAAGGTGAGACTAGTTGCTAAAGTACCCATACAGGCATATTAATAAAGAATAAGGCTTTATAAACATATATATTAATATAATATTAATAAACAGTAAGGTTTAACCAAACTATATATAAAAAATGCAGGAGTGGACCACTCCTTATCATTCATTTGTGTTTGTTACATCATATTTGATGTCTGAGGCTTTATATGTTTTGGAATATGCAGTCAGTCAACACTGCCAACAGCAGGTATAATTCATACAATTTTAAACAAAAGAAAAAAGTAGTCAAGCAGACAGGTAACAACTATCATGTTTTAAAACAAGAAATTATTTAGTAACAGAATTCAACTTGGAGGTTAAAATTATTTTTTAATTTTTAAAATATAATGTTCAAAAGCTAAAGCTCTTTTCACATGTTTTTGAAACTTGATTCCATCAATTTACGACAACCTCATGACTCACTGGGTGAGCTGCCAACAAAGGAGATGCTAAATTGTCATTTCACCTGTTTTTAAAAGCAAACACCTAACTCCATCTCTGACAGAGTTACTAACTAAATGTCCTTTCAAATCATATAGAAAACAGATAATATAATTTGTCTAGACTTCCTACCAGTTATAATTAACATTAAAGAGGTCTTTTTTTCTTTATCACCTTTCTATTCAGTGCTTATTTGGGTTTGTTTGTACTTACTATCTGTTAATCTCCCTTTACAAATGACAACAATAACTAGTGCTATTATGCATGGAAATTAAACATGCTGATAACTGTGTGAAGGGAACTGGGGCTGAAAAAAATATTAGAAGCCTATAACTCTTTATGCCTCTTGTTTTATTTTGGTAATTCAGCTTTTGGGCATGATGTATTATAAACAAAACACTTTTATGGGGGTAAATAGGCCCTAATCATATTCAATATATGCTTTGTTTCTGAACAGTTCTGTCTAGCACATTTTGGTTAACCCTTTGTTCTCTCAAAAAATGTTAACTGACTATGATAAATCTAACTTCCAAGAAACATCTGTGTTGTTAAATACAAATATGCCAGGTCTTTGAAAATATTTCATAATGAACAAATTTTACATTAGAAGATCTCACAGTGAATGCTGCCTCTTGAGGGTGATAGAAACAAAGCAAATGAAAATACTATTACATAAACTGACTAAATGATCACTTACATAGATGAAATTAAATTTATTTTCGCTTTCCATTTTGGGGAAAAATGTATAGACAGAGGTTATGACGATGAGTCAATGAAAGAAGGAATTTAAAAAGTAATAACTTCCTTGGAAGCTCAACCTATAAATATGTCTGGGTTTTAATAAAAACCTCTAGAATTACACTAAAAGGATACCTGCCATCCGAACATGTCATTTAATTATGTAATGCCGCATGCAAACTGTCATAACCAACAGGAATAAGGTCATTAAGTTTTCAGTTGCCTAGCTTAACCAGGTTTATAAGTAGAAGGTTCAAAAGAGGTGAAGCCAGCCTGTCCAATAGCAAAATAAACATTCACCAAAACATTCAAAGCTCTGTCACCTGTTGCTTTAATCTCAGCATCACTAATTCCTTAAAATCATTGTGTATGAAATTGTGTCAAATACTGATTGGTTTTGATTACTAAATTATATTTCTGAGGCCTCAACTAAAATGGTTTCTGTCTGCACATGCTAAAAAGGGATCGATTTCCACTTGTAACTGAGGCGTTCCTGGTAGTTGTACCTTAAACACAAGCTGTGACTCATTTGTATACATTTGTATTTTGAGAATGATGCATACACAAGAGAAATCATCCAGATCTGGAAAGGTGGTATATAGGAGGGCCTCGAGAATATCTTTTGAATAAAATAAATAAAAGCAATAAAATAAAAATATAAGGACTGGGCCTAACATTTACAGGAGAAAAAAAATTCACAGTAGTTCTCATACTCTGGAGTCAAATACATGGTGAGTCCTTCTCCTACTCTTACTCAGTCACCAACTTGGCCTATTGGTCTTTACTCTGTAGTCTCATTACCACCAATACCACCAAGCCTAGACCTTAAAGCTGTTCTTCTGCAGTATTCTTATCCTTGGCTCCCTTGACCCTGTTCTCTCCCATACATAATGCCCAGAGTAGCCAAGTGTGGTTTCCCAGAGTTCCCCATCCCATCCTCCAATTATACACCCTCCACCACAAACAAGAACAAACTTGGTCTAACTGTCACATTTTACAACCTCATCCTGTTCCTCCTTCCTCATCATTCTCAACACACTCTTTGCTCCATCAGATTGGTTTTGTCACTCTCTTACCTCCTTGTTACTCATGCCACAGAATATCTGCTGAAATCTCCAGTCCTTATGTATCAGTTCTATTTCTCTTTGAAATTTCCCAACCCACAGGGACTTCGCCCTCTATCCCACCTGACACTGAGTACAGACTACTGCGCACTGTCCCCTAACCATCTTATTTTACCATCTTATCTTACCTCCCTAACTGGTCAGTCCCTGGGGACAATCTGCTTTGAGTTTGCTGGAGCCCTGCCTAGTTTCTAGTACAAAGGTTCACACTCTGGGAAGAATACAAAACTGGGGGTTATGAAAAAATACAGCTGCATTTATTAGTGAGTAATTTTATCTGAGTCAACAAACCCACTGAACCTCTGGGCCTCAGTTTCCTCATCTATAAAACAGAAGGTGATACAGATGACAGTGCATTATTAAAGGCGCACAGTTTCAACCAGGAAAGAGCCTTGTCATCTTCCAGGGGATTTTATCACAAAGTGGAAAACTACAATAATGGACAAACAGTAAGAATAGATGAAGCTGTTTCTCAATTTAACGGCAAAATATTACAAGTGTATAGTCAACATAAATTTTTCCCAAGTTTTTTCTGATTGAAATTTAGAGATGGCAGAATAGGCGGGGAGAGAAGAGGAGGTGGTCTTTGCTTTATTGTAGGATTCACAGAGATTTTCAGGAGACAGCACAGTCCTGCCGTGACGTATGATTTAGTCCGAACCATAATGGCTCTCCAGGAGTGCAGGGGCAGGGTCACAGGGCAAGATCTGCCAGCATGTGTGCTCTTTAGAATTCATCATATCATTATTACTTTTTGTTAATGCCCATTAACTAACTCCCCTCTCTCCAAGATGTAATGCACTCTGAGAATATCAGACTCTCTTTTCACCCAAAAGCAGTTATAAATGTTCTGGGGTTCCCTTGCAGGCACATTTTTCTGTCACAGAATTATCCCCAGTGTAAAAAAAATGGGTCTTCTTATAGATAGTGCACAGTATGGGCCCACAGCTGCTTTTGAAGAATGACATGTTGTGATTTGGGATTTCCAGAAATATCAAAAAACAAATTGCTTTCTGACCCACATTTGCACCCAAAACTGGGAGAAAATTTCCCTAAGATCTCCAGGGGAAGTTTTAACAGGAACATAATTTTGCTTTTAAAGTTCAATCTTTTACACTGCAGCATGCTGGCATGTCAAAGAGTGATTATTAAGTCTCAGAGAGGTGCCAAGGTAGGAGATGAAAGAGCAAATCAGGAAAAATAAATATATAAACTAACTATTCACAAAAGTTAATACAAAATATTTTAAACAAAATTATCAAACGAAACCGAAGTGGAAAGTGCCTTGTTGGTCAATGTAGGAATTTTAAATATTATTAAAATTGATTTTTAAAGTTAGATATCTCTTTAAATGAGTAGTCATATGTCATTTCATCCAAGTTATTTGAAACTTATTGATCTTATCATTTGTGCAAGGACCAGACTCTGCCATCAGTTTGCTGAAAGGATAATGGAGCACTCCGAAACTGTTATGATAGGTTAGATGCAAACAGCGGTCCTCATTTAAACACATAGAATAGCACTAGAAGTGGACAAATTCCAACCTTGGCAATGGTGTATTACATGATAAATTAGCAACTTGGTCTGCTTTGCTTCATATCAAATCCAATACGATAGTCTTGCTATTTTAATTTGCAATCAGAGCTTGAGCATCAGAAGATGTACCTGAGGTACATTAAAGAGCCCCATGCAAGCCATCTCCTCTTGCTAAAATGTGAGCACAGAAAGCCAACAATTACCAGCAATTGTATTTTACCACTGTATGACAATACTAGAATAGTTAAAATTGTCTCCATGCAAGCAACCAGGGAAAATATACTTAAAATGACTTTATATGGAAAATCACATTTTGGGGGAAAAAAGTTCAATGGAGGACATGTATCTTTCTGTATGGGCAGCTAAAAACCTCCCTTAGTATATTCAAGCCTATTCTATAAAATACTCTCCCTATTCATCCAACTCAAAAGCAAGCTACATTCTTAGGCGATAATAGGTCACAACTAAGTACACAGTACCTTGCTTCAGGAATAATTTTGCTTTGCCTGTCAACTGTCAACAAAGCACAAAGAGCTCATGCAACCCAGCCATGTACTGTGGATGTTAAGAGATCTAACAAAATACAAATAATAAGAATACAAGATTTCATAGCCACCCTGCCTTCACTTTATACGAGAAACTGAAAGCATTTTCCTCTCCACATTCCATTCATCTCTATTGTATTACAAATCTTTTCATAAAATACTTTTTTCCCTATGTGAAGCTCCAAATGACTTGGGGATGTAATATTCCAACCGCGATGAATGTCCAACTTTCCAACATGAATGGTTATAAATGGATGTATCAGGTAAGGCATATAGTCATTTCAACAAGGAAAAGGAGGAAAGAATCAAATAGAATGAGATAGTGAAATGGCTACTCTGGTGCTTACATTAATATTTTACTGATGAAACCTCTAGGAAAAAATTGTTCGTTACTTCCATCATAGTTCTTGCCTCTTAAGTCTTCACTCTTGGGAAAAAAACACCATCTTAGCTACATACACAAGATAGTGAATAAAGTTCAAAAGTAAAATCAAGGCTCAGTTTCACCAATATGGCACAGAAAAAAAAGACTGGAAGGAACTACTATAAAATGCCAGGGCTGGTTATCTTAAGGTAGTTTCTTCTTCTGTTCCCATATTTTCTAAATTGTCTACAATGAGCACATATTTATTGCTTTTATGATCAGAAAAGTGTTATTAATGAGAGAAGACACAGTTTTGCCAAAAGCTTTCAATATAGTCAAATCACTGACACATCTGAAAAATATTCTGAGCTACATCACATGTTTGAATATTGCCAAGATAAATTTTCAGGGAATATGCTTATAGAAAAAAAAGCTCAAGAAAAAATAATTTGTTTTTTTTTTTAATTCTTAAAACGTAACTAAAATTACAAAAAAAATAGGCCAGTTTAATCACACAAATAGGTTTTTTTTTTTTTTTTTTTTGCAGTTTTTAAGTAGGAAGTGGCAGGGCATGTATTACTAGTATTAGAATCATTTATTAAACTAAGCCACTCACTAAAATGCAGTCTTTTATAGAATATGATCTGAATACTTTTCTTTAGGATGGTGGATCTCTGAAGGTAGGTAATAAATCAGTTTTAAAGAGAGGTGCCTTGTTACCCACGCCCTCTCCCCTGCCTTTATTCAGTGTGCACACAGATCAACTCAAATGTCCCAGTGTAAGAATTAAATTAAAAATCCAATCAGGAAGGCATGCCTAGATCCTTCTTGCCAGGAGAGTTTTTCTTTGCTCATGTCCAGCTAAATGTAGTTTTATTCTGTGTTTGTTTGTTGGTAGACTAGTATTTGCTAGTATGATTTAATGTGATACGCCTTTGGATACCGAACAACAAATGTTAAAACTGGACCATCTCTGCAGTTGCCTCAAAGGGCAACTGAAAATCAGAATGGAGTTCAAACCATCACCAAGCAATGTTTGTTCATTTAACTTTAATTATTTTCTCCTTGAGAATGGTACTAATGAAACTGAATATCTTTCATGGTTTTGAAGGGCCGTTTGAATAGTCTGTAAACAGAACTAAGGGTAGACAAGAGATCTGGCTGAGCCAGGGGGTTGCTAGGTGATGCAGAATGTAAACCCACAAACTTGTTAGGTTTGCTTTGCTTTCATGACACTTTCACACACTCTCAAAAGTTTTGAGAATTGATTTTTCAGGTGGTCATAACAAAAAGGAAGAACCCCCTCACTCTGAAATTCACTCCCCCCAGAGGCTCTGCCCCATTCAGAAGGGATGAAATCTATCTGACATTTGGCTGCAACACGGGAAACTTTAGGTTTCACATAAACATAGAACTGTTTATTTTTCAGATGCCTATAATTTAAGAAACAAATGTGAGGTGGATTTTAGTATTTCAAAAAGATGCTCCTAAGCTTATCCAACTTTAAGTAGCATTAAGATTTTTCCATAGGGGGAAAAATGTGATTGCAGTTTGGGAGATCTGAGGCACATACACCCAAACCCCGTGGAAAATGTGTGAGCACAGATCATCAATCCTTTCGGTTTAGCCACTCTCCTATCTTCCGGCCTGCACCAAGTCTGACTGCTTGTGAGGCTTCTCCCTCCCGTCCCCTCCCCCAGCCTCCTTTTTAAGTAGCTGATCAGAGATTGTCCAGTAAGAGCACTTTATTAGATCATCAGCCAGAGGGGTTCACAAGTACTGAGAGCAATGGGCTCAAATGCGGCACATCAGTTTTAATAGACCAGGGGCTACTAGTAAACTGCAGATACTGCTGAGAACTTTCCATGCACTGAACTCTTGAAAAAGCACCGTCTCTCCAGCTTAAATGCAGCTGCCTCTTTCAATGCCGCAAATGGGTAAATTTGACAAAAAAGCCACCATTAAGACTACATGAAAGGCTCAAGACAACATCCTTTCAATGCTTTGTACTTCAGTAATCAGATGTACTTACTCACCCCCTCCCCCAAACCCGATCAAGAACTATTTCTGAATGGTAGGAAATAATTCCACTTTGTACATCTTTTAGTTAATCAAGACTTTCTATTCAGCAATTTGACCTTTTGTTCAAAACAGGATTATCAGTTTTTTCGCCAGTTACCAAGGGCGACTCGCATGGTGAACATAATTGCAATAATTTGCAAAACACCATGGCAACCCACATTACAACTAGGTAAATACTGGGCTTTTGTGCTACATTGTTATTTTCAGAGATGCTGAAGTCAAAGAACGAATGACAAATGAACACAAAATTTATATTTGCTTTGTCTCAAAAGAGAAGAAAATTGATAACAAGAATTGGGGGGAAACCGACTACAGCTGTAATTTCTAACTTGATTAATTAGGATGGTAACAGTCCTTAACAGTATATTCAACAAACAGCCCTGACTTCGTCTCTCCACCCACCTCTCTCTATACCACTACCACTATCCCCCCCACCCCAGACAAATTTTTTCAGCTTGGAGAACAAACATCCCCCATTTGCTCTTTTCTTCAACTTAATGGAATCCTTAATTGCAGAATATTGTTCTCCTGCTCTTCACGGCAATGAAAACGAGAGAAAGGAGGAGAGTGCCAGGGCAGACAGGGAGCTGCAGTCATTTTTCTTCCTGCCTCTTTTGGACACCCCAGGCCCAATGATGAGACGGCATTTTCCTGGTATCAGCAGCTGTTTCGTAGCAGACAATAAAGTAAAAACTATTTAGCTTTGCAGAAAAGCCACTGTGTTTCCTCTTGGCAAAACAAGGTAAGTCTACACGCTGAGATGAACTTTCATGTTTTAAATGCCGGAACATAAAATAGGATAATAAAAAAAAGCCATACGTTTTTCTGGAAAAGAAATTATTAACTGTGGGACTGACCAAAAGCTGTTGAAATGCATGTGTTTGCTATTTGAGGAAGATGTTCAACAATATCACCCATGTACTGAAAACCACTTTATACTCAGAGAGATCCCAATTCACAAAACAATCTAAAAATACAAAACGAGTACTGAGGAATTAATGCAAAAACCAAAAGCATCTTTTTTTAGTAGATAAGTAGTCTTACAAACAGCATTATAATCTTTGCAATAATAAATGATTGGAAAAGTTATATCAGAATTTGTTTTAACTCAGATATGAAAGGCAGATTCTATTTTATAGTAAAGGAGCAATTTTTTTCTAGGAGGCACAAATTCTGCTATAATACCTAGCTTTCTGGAAATTATCAAAACTGACTTTCTCATGCAAAATGTAGTCATCGGATGAGAAAAGAAAAATACACACAGAAATGGCTTGCAGAAGTTATACTGCCGAGATCTTGAGAGATAAGCAGCTGCAGATGAATTCTGAACACAGCCCAGACTGCTTCCCTTCATCTGCCTCCTAAGGAGGAAGAGCCAAAGGAGAGTCTCTGAAACGATCTGCATATTTCCCCCAACTTTTGAAAAATCAAATGAACCTGCTATTATAATGGGTCCATTCTTATTTTGTCAAAGCTGCAAATTCCCACATACATCTCTAAGATTCAGCTTAGAGAAATCACAATATAACATTCTTCAGAATATGCCTCCAAAATTATAGATACTGCAATTTCTCTTGAGGAGTAGAAATCAAAAGGATGTGACACATTAACTCCTTCTCACTCAGAAACAATCTCTTTACACTTGGAAAAATATTTTATTTTCTGGCTTAGTTCATTTCAAATTTACCATACTTGTGTTAACACTTGCATTTTGTCAAAAGTTTAAACGTTAAGAGGAAATGTAGCTTTTAACGCCAAATGATAGAGGTGAAAGAGCATTTAGCACTTTTTGATCAAATAGAATTGAAAATAGATAATAAAGTCGGTCTAAAATCTCCATGACATTTGAACTTCTTTAAGAAACCCTTATATATATAAAAATTTTATAATCTACCCAGAATTTCATTTATAACATTTGCTCCACTGCCCAACCTTTTATGTCTTTATTCTGTTATAGTAGGGTTTCTTTCTCTCTTTTCTGTTTTGTTTTTGTTTTTCCAATTGGTTAGGATGGTCATTTGTTTAGAAAGGCATCTACAAGGAATTGCAACATCCAACCTCCTATAATAATTTACTCAAATCCCTAAATCAGGAATGGTAAATACTTAGCAGGTGTACTGCATTCCTTCTCCAAACTCTGTTCCCATGACCACTGCAAGATGGAAGCTGGCATTCAATATTAAAGCCATCTGCTATCCCTGCCCTAAATCCTTCTTGCTCTTATAGTCTCAACTCTGGCTGCACATTGGAATCACCAATATAGCATTAAAATAGAGATGGCTGGACACCACCTCCGGAATTTCTGATTCAGGTCTTAGGTGGGCCCCGAGATTATGCACCTCTAACAAATTCCCAGGTAATACTGCTCCTGGTTTGAGAAGCGCCAGTCTGGGGTATAGCATGAGCACTGGGACTTATATAAGCTCCCCAAGTGATCCTAACATGCAGCAAAAGTTGAGGAACCACTGCTCTACATCATTCTTGTTATTTCCTTATTGGTTATTACCTTCTGAACAATGAACTTCATAAACAGAATCATACTTATAAATATTCTCTCTCAATTCTTTGTCCTGCAAACTCTTTCTCCAGATATTGTTTATATCTTTTAACTCTTCCAAGTTCTCCATGTAGCATTAGAATTACCGAAGCCTCAAATCTGACTTGATTCTACTAAAGAATTGATCGATTCCTAATCATATACATATACATAGATTATTAACATTCTTCCTTTAAACAAACCAACAGACAAAAAACCACTGCTCTAACAATAGTCTCTAAAATATGAAAATCACTTGACTTAGAATCACAGAATTTTAGGGTTGATGGCAAAAAGTATCTATAAAAAGTGACAATTACATGTTTTACTTTGACAAGTAATAAATAATATACCTAAACCCTAATTTTTTTCCTTTGGTACTGGGGATTGAACTCAGAGGTATTCTACTTCCAAGCTATATCCTCAGCCCTTTTTAATTTTTTGTTTATTTGTTTTGTTTTGTTTTGTTTAGAAACAGGGTCTCCCTAGGATGGTGAGAGTCTAAGGTGCTGAGGCTGGTCTTGAACCTGTCATCCTCTTGTCTCAGCCTCCTAAGCACTGGGACTTCAGGCCTGCACCACCATGCCCAGCTAGTCCTAATATTTTTTTGTTGTTACTAAGGGTTGAACCCAGGGACATTCCACCTCTGAACCATACCTCCAGCCCTTTTTTAATTAATTGAAACAGGGTCTTGCTAAATTGCTGAGGCTGGCCTGCAATTCTCCCATCTCAGCCTCACAAGTACTAGGATTATAGGTGTGTGCTACCATGCTTGGCTTAAACCCTAAATTTTAAAGTTGGAAGGGACTTCAGAGCTGTAGTCTAATACTTTATATCTGAGGAAAATGAGGCCCAGGAAAAGGAAATTCCATACACACTGTTGCATGGCACAGGGTCTGAACTACTTTTAGAGTTCTTTACATTCTCCACCTATGCTGCTCAATATGAGAGCCGGTAGCTGTATGTGACTCTCAAACACTTGAAATGTTGCAAGTTCAAAATATGAGTTTCAGAGACTTAATAACAAAAAGTAGGCTTACTGATATGTTTATATTTATTACACACTGAAATAATATTTTAGAACACTGGGTTAAGTAAAATTTATTATTTTACTATATGTAACTCTCCCTTGGTTTTTAAAATTACAAATCCAAGTGGATCATATGCATTGTTCTAAAAACAGCTTTTTTACTTAAAAGTTGAAGAAGTTATTCCCTGTGAGTGCACATGGATCTATAATGTTCTTTTTAATGCCTGTGTAAAATTCTATCATGATTGTAAAAATTTAATAAACCTTCTCTGTATCAACCAACCATTAGGTTGTTTCCAGACTCTTATTACCAATAACACTGTAAGGAACAGCTTTATAACAGCGTGTCTGATGATATTTGTAAGTACTGTACAGCCATATATAGAGAGACTAAAATTTGAATTGCTAAGCCAAATGACATGTTCATTTAAAAAATTTTTTTGACAGATGTCACCTAACTGCTGTCCAAAGAGTATATACCAATTTTTACATCTATCAACAGTGTATGAGACTGTTCCTTTCCCCCAAACAGTTGTCTATGCTATGTATTATCTAAATTTTGAATCTCTGTCATTTTGACAGGTGAATAGTAGTCATATGGACTGCTGAAATTGAGAATAAGCTTGAACATCTCTACCTCTGTTTATAAGGAACTGGCATTTCTTTCTCTAAGAATTGCCTGTTCCTGTCCTTCACCCATTATTCTACTAGATTGTTGGCCTTTTTCTCCTTGATTTGCAAGAGTGCTTTATACATGAGGGAAATTAACTCCTATTTGTTACATGGGTTGCAAACATTTTCCCCAGTTCATCATCTCTTTCTTTAATTTATGGTATGTATGTGCAGATATTTGCCCTGCAATTCAAATTTTTTTTTTTTTTTTGCAGTACTGGGGATTGAACCCAGGGGCATTCTACCTCTGAGCTACACCCCCAGTCCTATTTTTTTATTCTCTTATTCTTTTTTATTCTTTATTTTGAAACAGGCTCTCACTAAACAGGCTGAGACGGGAAGATCCGGGTTCATGGCCAGCCTCAGCTATTTAGTGAGACCCTGTTTCAAAATAAAGAATAAAAAATAGGGCTGGGGGTGTAGCTCAGAGGTAGAATGCCCCTGGGTTCAATCCCCAGTACTGAAAAAAAAAATCATTACAGATTCTACAGAGACCTTTTTCTGGACATTAAATGGCTGGCTAGATACTAAAATATCTCCCTTCCCTAACAAAGATCTTCTTTAAAGTAAACTTCAGTATTTAATCACTTCTATTACCTCCACACACACCCCTCAATATGACATGGGAGAGATCTGTTTTGGGGGCCGCGATCTCTTCTTCCAGAGAGAAGTGTGCTACAACAGGATAGATGGTTGTTAGGTCTTCTTAAGTGCAAGAATTTTGTAATATGACAACATAATAATAAAAAAGAACACAAGGTTCTCCAAGACTTCATGTCTTATCCAAAAACAAGGTTAACAAAATATAAATGTTCCTATCACTGACAGTACTTCCCTTTAACTAAATCTTACTACTCCACCATTATTAAGTTAGAATTAATTATTATTACCATTTATATTCATCTGCTGCTGGCTGAGTAGTATACACATCAATGAATGCAGAGAGCAGTGGTTCTTAAAATGCAATCTCTGGATGAGTAGCATCAACAAGACCTGTGAACTTGTTAGAAATGTAAATTCTACAGCCTCACCCTAAATCTAGAATCAGATACTCTGGGCAGGTACCGAGCAATATGTTTTTAGCAAGTCCTCCATAGGGTGGCTGTGATAGAAGGTGTGAAGGTATTCAAATAAGGCTTAATAAGTCATGAAACTAAAGGGCACACTCATCAAGTTGTGAAACACAGATACCAGGCTAAGGTATAGGGCTAGGATGAAAGATAAAAAGTTAAATATATGCGTGTATGTGTATATATTCGTATATGCATATATGAAATAAGCTGCTACATCCTGATACTGTGCCCATTGCACTACCCCCTCTTAAAGCTCAAAAATACACTCTTTTGAATACTTAGCTTATTAAGGACTTTCATATATATTCCCAGGGTCTACAATTTCTAAGTTGTAAGAACACGTGGAAAGGATCCCTGAAGAAAAGATCTTCCATCTTAGAAGATGTTTTCATATGTTGCTGAGACAGGTTCCAAGAAAAATTCTTCAGCTGCTATGCCCCAGCTCTTTTGACCTTGCTCTGAATCTTTTTTTTTTTTTTTTTGCGGAACTGGGGATTGTACTCAGGGGCATTCTACCTCCGAGCTACACCCCCAGCCCTATTTTTTTTTTATTCTTTATTTTGAAACAGGGTCTCACTAAGTTGCGGAGGGCCTCACTAGGTAGCTGAGGCTGGCCGCGAACCCGGATCCTCCAGTCTCAGCCTCCCAAATGCTGGGATTACAAGCGTGCGCCACCACCCCCGGCTGCTCTGAATCTTCTAACTAGTCCCTGAATCCACTATGTCTCACCCATCTTTGGCAAGCTGAACACATCTCCCTTGGATAATGAAATGATTTTAGGCATGCCTGTCCATTTGCTAGTCCACTGCCCTACTCTTAATTCCAGTCCAGGGCTTAGAAGATGCTGTTGGAAAAAGACTGTCTTTAGCTTCTCATCTAATGTTTTATATAATAAAACTAAAGGATTTGACTTTGCTACATAAGTACTATCACTGAGTGTTCCTCCAGGAAAGCAGAAAATGGGGCTGGAGGAGGCCATTAATTTACTAAGAACAGAGAAGTCTCTACCTAATCAACTCTTCTTCCCCAGGAACACTCTCAGAAGGCCTTGTATATTAGTAGCCAGCAGAGAGATTTACATTTCCACGTGCTGGACTTCAAACTATCATCAAGGCAGGAAAGCCACTGGTAACAGGGTGGATTTCATGAATTCTTTGGGAATAAAAGAAAGACTGAGGTAGGATGCTAGCTGACCACAATCCTGACAGTTATTGAACACACAAAAGCCCCCTGCTTCAAGGTAGTCAAATACCTGAGGCATCGAACATATCTGTATGAAATGATGAAGACTCTCTACTGCTACACTTACAGTGTCACTAAAGCACTGATGATCTTGTCTGGCAAACAGATTCCATAAGCGGAAAGGATATGTCCTTCAGCATCATTATGAAAATATTTAACGGAAACCCCTCCAGAGGGTTATATTTTTGAAATGGGTGCATGAATCACTTTCTTCAAGTGAATGCTTACTAAGGGCAAACAACATGCTAGATCTATATTAAACAAAGCTTCCATTGCATTGTTTGGGGAATGGATTTTTTTTTTTTTTTTTATGGGAGATCTGGAGGGCAAGATGAAGCATGACTTTAGGTGGAGGAAGAGGTTCAGATATGCTTATATAAAAGAGGTTAAAAAGTCTGAGGATGAAGGAAAGGAAAGAAACAGAAGAGAAGGATCTGGGATTGTATCACTGAGCTTAGGGCCCCTATGGCCTAGGACAGTGCCTGACACACTACAGTGGTTGAAGAAATATTCTTTTACTCATTTAATTTTCAACCGATGGGATTAAACTCTGTGATATTAAGAGTAATTCAGATGGCTGAACACTCCAGCTTCTTTCAGGTGACTCTGCCTATGAGAGTCCAAACACCTTTTGTGCCTTCCTTCACTGCCCCCCCCCACCCCCAGCACCAGGAGACAGATACTGCAACCTTGTAGAAAAATGGAAAGGCAGGAGTCAATTCCATGGTTTTTTCCCCCACCTCCCTGCTTTATCGGTTACCATGTCCCAAGCAAACCTTTCTTCCAGTAAACCTTTGTGTGTGTCCCCATGGGTAGTTCAAGTAACACCTACCTTGCCTCTTTAATGGGATGGTACTGTGAGCACTATGTAATACCAATGTCTCAATCTGCCTAAGAGACGTCTGTGAACAAGTGTAATTCCCATGTACACAGACTCATGTCTGCTCTCCTGGCAATATACAGTGTAGTATTTGTGGATTTTTATTCCTTTTCTTCCTTAAGGGATATCTAAAACACTTTCATCAGGTTGCTGTGGAGCCAGGGCCTAGTAATAGATGACGTGGGAATTTTTTTTTTTCCAGTACTGGGGATTGAACCCAGGGGCATTCTACCTCTGAGCTATGCCCCCAGTCCTAGTTTTTATTCTTTAGTTTGAAACAGGGTCTCACTAAGTTGCAGAAGGCCTCACTCAGTTAGCTGAGGCTGGCCGAGAACCCGGATCCTCAGGTCTCAGCCTCGCAAGTACTGGGATTACAAGCGTGCGCCACCACGCCCGGCTTTGACTTGGGAATTACAATACGAACTGTATTGCTTGGAAAATACCTTCTCTATTCCTGTTAGAGCAGACAGCTCAGTGATGATTACATTAATTAAATATCGGGAGTAGATAGCTCACTGATTACGCTAATTAAATATCAAATGTATAACCCAAAGATACGATTTGTTGTTTAACGAGAGGTCAGTCTTAAGTGAAATTACATTCTTAGAAAGATGATGCTTGAAGCTAAAACAATCCTCATCACCTATTTTCTGGTGGGTAACTTGACTTTTAGATGGAAACAAGAGTTTTTAAATAATTAGAAAATATTGTTATTATCTTGCCTCTTTCTTAAGGCTTTTGAAAGTATGTGACTTTGGGGAGTAATTCCATGTCCCAGGTTTCTTATCCTGGAATGACTTTTAGCTCATTGTATACTCATACAAGAATCTTCTCACTCTGAGCAGTTTGTGAAATATTTTCGATATAATTCCTGTCTGAAAGCTTCAAAACAATCTAGCACATCATCTATGCTGACCAAGGAATGAAAATATGAGAACACATCCTTCCACTAAACAACCCAAATGACTCTTCTCATTTGCCCATAAGAAGCCCAGAATTATTTAACCTTTTCCCTAACATGGACAACATTAAAAAACACTTCACTTATGAATTTAGCAAACTAAAAGTAAGCTTGAACTGGAAATGCCACAGAGAACTGCCATTATGTTCATAATTCAACTTCGTGTTATTCAATGCAACCTAAGGGGCAGCTTTTGTACAGCACAAAATATGAACTACACATTTCTGAAAGGTCATGGGAACACTAGGAGACAAGAAGAAAGTGAATTAGTGAAAAATGAATTCAGTGTAGATTTTTACATTAGAAATCAAAGTTAATATGGTTTCTTACTAACAAGGTACCATCGATCTTCCAGAAATGGAAAACTGTAGCATTAAAATAACTTGCTAAATATTTCATATAACTGTTTGGATTTTCCCCTCCAAAGGCAGATAAAACATTCTCCTTTCTCTCTGTGTATATAATTTGTTTGCCTTAAATTTTTTTTTCCTCAAAAATGCATTTTCTTTCTTAATAAAAACCCCAGTGACTCAATACTAAAAGTGTGGAATCTACAAGAGGCGAGTATTTAGCTTGATACTGTTATATTTTGTTACCATTAAAATGTTTTTTTTTTCAAATTCACTATAAATGTTGACATAAATTACTGCTTTAAAAAGGCATGTGTGCATATTTTTGATAAAATAAAACCTCATACTTTGTAAAGGTTTCATGTATTAAACAATACAGAAAGACATTTCAAGTAGAAAACTAGCCTGCATTCTCTTTGAAGAATGAACACATTAAATGAAAACCTCAAGGCCAAGGAGACTCAAAAGGAAAGACCAAGTTCTTATAATTGTGTTAGAGAGCCCAGGGAGCATGATACAAATGAGACTAGAACTTTCTAAGTAACTAACTCTAGGTCAAAAGGATACATAGTCAAAGATTATTTCTAAGTTAGAAGCTCCATGAATCCACAAAAACACAAAGTATAACACCAACATTTATAGAAAACAATGAAGTATCCTATGCATATTTTAAAAACTCACTAAATTGATAGGGGAAAATGAGTCATTTTATTGTATTTTTTGGTACTGGGGATTGAACTCAGGGGCATTCTACCTCCGAGCTATACCCCCAGCCCTATTTTTTATTCTTTATTTTGAAACAGGGTCTCACTAAGTTGCGGAGTGCCTCACTAGGTAGCCGAGGCTGGCCGTGAACCCGGATCCTCCTGTCTCAGCCTTCCAAATGCTGGGATGAGCATGAAAACTTTTGTAGGTTAGCCATTTTAAAATGACTCATTTTAGTCACTAAAATGAGTCATTTTAAAATGGCTAAAGTACTAAAGTTTTCAAGAAATACTGAATTTTCAAAGATTCAGGATAGACTTGAGTAAAAAACTATAGCTATCAAAATTATTAAATAATTTGTATAAAATTTTAATGAAATATTTTATTGATACTACATTAAAAGTATAGAACACGTAAAATTCATATTATTCTCTGCCTTAGCTACATATTCAAATAGTTATAATCAATACTAATATTTTATATGAGATGAAAAAATTTTGTCATTAAAGTACTACATTTGGGTATATCCAGTCTATTTTACTAGTCTATTTTAAAATAATTTAAGAAATAAGAAGTATAAAGATAAAAATCTTAATATGCAGTTTGGTAAAGTTCAAGTCAGTCTTTGAACAACACGTTTATCTATCCAGTAAAGCTTGTGTTAATGCGATGTAAGAGTTTGGCAAATTCAACTTTAATGGAGCATAAAAGTGCTTTTGCTTGAAAGTGAGATCATTTTTAAAAATTCAAAGCATGATCACTTTTTCTTTTTTTATAGGAACAATCTGATACAAGCAGCAAAGCTTAAATAAACTAGAAACATTTCAAATGATCCATAAAGGATTAATAAGCACTGCAGGAAGTCCTATAGGCTCAGCGTATACATTTTCCATCTTTTCCCCCCAGGATGGGCATGATATGAAATTCTAAACAGAAGTCAAGTTTCAAAGTCTCTGAATGTTAAAGGGCTGTTGTGCTGAGGTTGAGAGGTCACAATTTCAGGCTCTCTAATTTGAAATGGATCAAATTACAATGATATTGGGACAAGAATCACTCAAATTTGGACATTCAATTAAAAAGGTCTTCTTGCTGATGGTAATAGCCAGTGGTCAGAAGCAAAACTAAGGCAAAAGGAGCAGTGGTAGCTACAGGCCACTAATATAACAAGAACAAAATGACAGCTATTATTTTGCAGAGATAATCTATGCTGAAACACAAAACACACACGCACACAATTTCTTTCAATACAATTTTCTTGTCTTCCCACTGACTTCTGTGATTACCATGGAAAGCAGGGTTCTAAACACATTTCTCAATTGAATCTTCAATCAATAATAGTAAAAAATTCAGATGGGAGATATGGAAAAATGCATTATGGCATTAGTAACTGTTTGCAAAATAGGCTGAACTTATCAATATGCACAGAAGTTGATAAGAAGAAACCTCAGATACCTAAAACAGGTAATATTTTTGTCACCCCAGAGCTTAGACACATTGCCTGATCTCATCAAATTCAAATTATTTTCATTCTTAGGTTGGAAAATCTTCCTTCTTAATCCTTATAATTATTAATTCTTTGAGAACAGACCATAAAAATTCACTGTTTTAAATAAAAATGTAAACAGTCATCCTAATATTCTTTTCTATTTTTAGTATTGGGGATTGAACCCAGGGGCATCCTGCCTCCAAAATACACCCCAGCCTCTTTTATTTTTAATTTTTGAAATAGGGTCTCGCTAAGTTGCTGAGGCTGGCTTTGAACTTAAAATCCTCCTGTCTTCGCCTCCCAACTGCTAAGAAAACGGGCGTGTACCACTGTTCCCAGTCAACATATTTCCTATGTCAAATTTTCCTTATCTAGATATGACAACTCAGCACTAGATCCTAAATTGAAGTTAGTAAGCTAGTAAGACCATAGCTTTTTAGTGAACACCCAGGTTTCCTCGAGGAGTAAACACTCAAGATGAAAGGAAAATATTCCTTAGTTTTTAATTCACACTTTAAAATATATGTTATTTTAAATCTCTGGAGTTTTTAATCGTTCCTTAAAAGAAAAATAGACTATTCATGCTACTACAGTGAGATTTACTTTCTTAAAATAAAATGTGACTAGTGAGAAGAGTGATATTTAACAATGCCAATGAATGTTGGTATCAAGAAGAGAAAAGCTTAAAAACAGACAAATTAAAAAAAATAATTTGTTTCAAGTATACAGTCTTAAGGCTGGAGTACAACTGTCAACCTCTCACAAACTATCCCTCTCTGAGAATTACAGAGGGCCCTCAGTAAGGCTTTGGCTATTTTATTGGTAATTCACATTATCAGTAACACATGGGTATAAGAAATGAAGTTGAAGCAATTCAGATTTCTACTGTCATAAATTCAATCATTTATTGGACACCTGTTTTGTTCTTTGAATTTTCTAATAACTTGGTAAACTAGGATGCAAATTGTCACTCTTTCATGTGGTAGAGGCTTTTTGAAAAAAGTATATGGGCTTTGGCTTTGAATCAGAGAGACCCACATTTAAATCATAGCTCTACCATGTATCATCCTTCTAATGTTGGCTGAGTTTTGTCCTGCAAGATTCAGCTTCCTTATCTATAAAAATGGAAAAAATACCACCCACCTCACAGAATTGCTACAAGAATTAAATGATATCATGTATGTAAAAAATGCTTAGCAAAGTTTTTGGGACAGTTGAAAAATATTATTCTTTCTTCCTTCTCCTGTTCTCCAGAAGTCTATAACCTTATAGGGAACAAAATCATTTGCCAAAATAAAGAATATAAGAACCTGTATTGAAGAAATTGGGGGAGAAAGTTTTACATTCATAGTTCTCTAGAGACTCAGAGAAATAAAAAACCTTTGACAGCTGTGATGCTCACAAAAAGCTTCCTAGAAGAGAGATGGCCTTAGTTCTTAAAGGTTCAGGAGAATTTAGGCAGACACACATGGCAAGTGGACGAGAGCAATCCTGACAGTCACGAGACAACAAGAAGTGCTGGTGAGAGGAATGATGAATTGACAGTGTTGCTGCATGGGAGAGACTGTGAGGAGGGCAAGTAGGCTAGATAATGCCTCAAACACCAGAATAAAGAGCTTCACTCTAATTCGACATAGATTTAATTAAACCATGACAGCACTCATGAGGATATATAAATATTTTGTATTCCAGAGTGATATATCAAATAGGATAGGACAGACCCAAGGTAAAAAATTACCCTATTAATTTCACTTATATCCAGTACAATCTAACTCACAAAAGGCAACCAAGAAGCCGGGCGTGGTGGCGCACGCTTGTAATCCCAGCATTCGGGAGGCTGAGACCAGAGGATCCGGGTTCGCGGCCAGCCTCAGCTACTTAGTGAGATTCTCCGCAACTTAGTGAGACTCGGTTTCAAAATAAAGAATAAAAAATAGGGCTGGGGGTATAGCTCGGAGGTAGAACGCCCCTGAGTTCAATCCCCA
>PVLC010013857.1:0-40590 GCA_004027655.1 Graphiurus murinus
CTGTGTGTGTGTGTGTGTGTGTGTGTGTGTGTGTGTGTGTGTGTGTGTGTGTTACTAGAGATGGAACCCAGGAGCCTTTTACCTCCTGGCTACACCCACAGACCTGCTTTATTTTTTTTATTGGAAACAGGGTCTCACTAAGTTGCTGAAAGCCTTCCTAAATTGCTAAGGCTGGCTGTGAACCTGCAATCCTCCTGTCTCAGCCTCCCAAGTACTGGGATTACAAAGCATGCACCACCACGCTTAGCTCTCATGGGCATTTTTGAGAATGCTTTTTTTTCCTGATAGAAAGACCAAAGAGGACTTTGTTCTATTTTTTCCTCCTTTTTTTTTTCTGCCATGAACATGAATATTATAGCTGGATCTAAACAGCCATATTGCAACTTTGTGGAGAAGATTACTGAAATGTTGGCACTGATGTCATAGAGCTATTCTATCAAGAGCAATAACTCCCCTTTACTTAGACTTATTAAATGAAGAAAAATCTTATTTAAGCCACCATAGTTGGATTTCCTGTTCATTGCTGCTGATATCATGCCTACCTGGCATAGTCATGTACACTAGAGGACCAGAACCAGAACTTCCATTTTTGAATAGCCATGTTTAGCTAACCACACTCTGATAAATAAGCAGAGGATAAAAAAGAAGTAGGATCATGTAGCAGAAGTTATAAGGCAAAAGGAGGTAGGGGATTATGTGGTACAAAAGAGAGTGAGGAAGAGAAGGTGATGGAAATGGTTTCAAGTCCCCTGAGATATAATTGAATTCTTATAATTGGGTTACACAAGATTATCTACTATGTCATTATAATAATAATTCCCTCTTTACTTGAACTAATTTCTGTACCTGGCAACCAAATATGACTTTCAAAAACACTTGAGTTGTTTTTTAAAAAGCAGAATTAAAATTTGAAATTAGCCTAGTGTATTAAATTCCTGTGTTGCTAATACCAAGGAATCCTATCACTATGGGTCTCTCAAAGATGGCATAATTTCCCCCTACATCTGGTCTCACTCACTACAGATTGACTCAATGGGAAACTCCTTCATCTCCAAAGAATATACATTATCTTGTTCATCTCAGTTTGTGTCCCAGATATGTAGGGCTGTCACTTTTTTGTTTTCCATCCATATTATCTTTTATTTTTTTCATTGTTTAATTTTAAAAATTTTTTTATATAATAATTGGTGCATTGTAATCATACATCTTTCTTAGGTAAAAACTGATAAAGGCATATATCCACACATTTCTCATTTAACCCCTTCCCCAATTCCCACATCACTCCCTTGCCCTCCTTTCTTCTCAAGTTCAGTTTAGTGATTGACCTTGATATATTTGTAGAAGTACATCATGTGCATTAGGGTGTCCCCCCACCCCTGTCAATCCCCTTTGGTTAAGTCAACTTCTTTGCTTATCGAGGGTCTCTCCTTTTTCATCTGGAGACCCTCTTATGCCCCATCTTCTCCCTAGCATCTGCATATTAGGGAGAACATATGGTTTTTTACTCTTTGTGACTGGTTAATCTCACTTAACATAATGTTTTCCAGTTGCATCCATTTCCTGGCAAATAACATGATTTTGTTCTTCTTTATGCCTGAGCAAAATTCCATTCTGTACATATCCCATAGTTTTATAATCCATTCATCTGTCGATGGACATCTTGGCTGTTTCCATAGTTTGGCAATTGTGAATTGTGCAGCTATAAACACAGATACACATGTGTCGGTCTGATAGTTTGGTTTCCATTCTTTTGGGTAGATACCCAGAAGTGGTACTGCTGAGTCATATGGTAGGTTCATTCCCATTCATCTGAGGATCCTCCATACTGTTTTCCAAAGTGGTTGCACTAATTTGCAATCCCACCAACAATGTATTAGGGTTCCCACTTCTCCACATCCTCGCCAGCATTTGTTGTTGTTCATGTTTTTTATGATTGCCACTCTGATTGGAGTTCGGTAAAATCTCAAGGTAGTTTTGATTTGCATCTCTCTGATTGCTAATGATGTGGAACATTTCCTCATACATTTATTGGCCATTTGTATTTCTTCTTTTGTGAAGTGTCTATTTAGATCCCTTGCCTATTTTTCAATTGGGTTGTTTGTTTTCTTAACTGTGATTTTCTTGAGTCCTCTGTATATCCTAGATATTAGACCTCTATCAGAAGAGTAGCTGGCAAAAATTTTCTCCCACTCTGTGGGCTCTCTGTTGAGGTTCTTGATAGTTTCCTTTGCTGAACAGAAGCTCTTCAGTTTAATGCAATCCTATGTATTGATCTTCCTTTGAGTTGCTTATGCTTTTGGGGTCTTGTTGAGAAAGTTTTGATCTGTGCCTATGTGTTGAAGTGTTGGGCCTATGCCCTCTTCAAGTAGCTACAAGGTCTCTGGCCTGACTTCTAGGTCTTTGATCCACCTTGAGTCGACTCTTGTACAGGGTGAGAAAGTGGGGTTTAATTTCCATTTTCCTGCATATGGTTAACCAGTTTAGCCAACACCATTTGTTAAAGAGGCTATCTTTTTTCCAGTGTATGTTTTTGGCTCCTTTTTCAAAAATCAATTGACTGTAAGCATTTGGGTCTGTTTCTGAGTCTTCTATTCTGCTCCATTGGTCTATGTGTCTGTTTTTTTGCCAGTACCATGCTGTTTTTATTACTGTGGCTTTGTAGTAGAGTTTGAAGTCAGGTTTTGTGATACCTCCTGCATGGTTCTTGTTGCTAAGAACTACTTTGGCTATCCTGGGCTTTTTGTTGTTCCAAATGAATTTAAGGACTGATTTTTCTATGTCTGTGAGGAGTGACCTTGGTAATTTCATGGGTATTGCATTGAATCTGTAGATCACTTTTGGGAGAATGGCTATGTTGATGATATTTATTCTGCCTATCCAAGAGCATGGTAGATCTTTCCATTTTCTAAGATCTTCATCAATTTCCTTTTTCAACATTTTATGGTTAGGTTTGTCCCTAAGTATTTTTTTTGGGTGCTATTGTGAGTGGAATTGTTTTCTGGATTTCTTTTTCAGTGGATTTATGATTGGCATACAGAAAAACTTCTGATTTTTTAAGATTGATTTTGTATCCAGACATTTTGCTGAATTTGTTGATCAGTTCTATAAGTTTTTTGGTTGAGTTTTTTGGGTCTTTTAAGTATAGTATCATGTCATTTACAAAATGGGATAGTTTTAGTTCTTCTTTCCCTATTTTTTTTTACCCCTTTGATTTCCTTCTCTTGCCTTATTGCTCTGGCTAGAGTCTCAAGTACAATATTGAACAGAAGAAGTGATAATGTACATCCTTGTCTTGTTCCTGTTTTTAGTGGGAACTCTTGCAGTTTTTCTCCATTTAATATGATGTTGGCTGTGGGCCTATTGTATATTGCCTTTATGATGTTAAGGAACGTTCTTTCTATTCTGATTCTCTGAAGTGCTTTTAGCATGAATGGGTGTTGGATCTTGTCAAATGCTTTTTCAGCATCAATTGAGATAATCATGTGATTTTTGTCTTTGATTCTGTTTATGTGGTGGATTACATGGGTTGTTTTTCATATGTTGAACCAGCCTTGCATCCCTGGGATAAACCCAACTTGGTTGTGGTGTATAATTTTCTTGATGTGGTTTTGAATGCGCATTGCTCGTATCTTGTTTAGAAGTTTTGCATCAATGAGACAGGCCTATAGTTTTCTTTTCTTGAGCTGTCTTTATTTGGCTTTGGTATTAATGTGATGTTGGCTTCATAGAATGTGTTTGGGAGGGTCCCATTTCTTTCTATTTCACAGAATAGTTTGAGTAGTATTGGGATTAGCTCTTCTATAAATGTTTTATAAAATTCACTTGGAAAACCATCTGGCCCTGGACTTTTGTTTGATGGTAAACTCTTTATTGCTGTTTTTATCTCTTTGATTGCTATTGGTCGGTTTAAGTTTTCTATATTTTCTTGATTCAATTTAGGAAGGTTATATGTGTCTAGAAATTTGTCAATTTCTTCTAGATTTTCCATTTTGTTGGAGTATAGTTTTTCAAAATAGCTTCTGATAACCTTCTGTATTTACATACTGTTAGTGGTAATATCACCTTTTTCATCTCTTATTTTGGTAATTTGGGTTGATTCTCTTTTTCTTTTGGTAAGGTTAGCCAATGGTTTATCTATCTTGTTTATTTTTTCAAGAAACCAGCTTTTGGTTTTGTTGATTTTCTGTATTATCTTTTTATTCTCTACTTCATGGAGTTCCCACTGGCAATGTAGAACTGTCCTGAAGGGGGGAGTGAGGATTAAAGACAAAGTCAATACTAAGTCCATTACTGGGAGGGCTTACAGTTAATACTATAGCCTTGAGTTTATTTCACAGGACCTTTTTATACCATGACACCAGGATGCTTATACAAGAAAAAGAACATGGGAACGTTAGTTATACCATGGCAACATAACATACAAAACATTACATGAGTTCTTGTAGCCCCTACAAAACCTATTGTCTTAATATACTTATTGTACTGAAGCCCCTCAACCATATCTCAGTACAAGCGTCATAAGCATCTAGATCCGGGTTATTGTTTCCTAGGTCTATAATGTGAACACATAACGCCTGGTTGATTTTAGCAGAACATGGGTAATTAATCATAGTCTCCAACATCTCTCCCTTCTTTATCTTTTAGAAAAATTATACACCAACCTGTAGTTGATGTGCAGGAAACTGTGCTTGTCTGACGTTGTTCTCTTTAAGGTACAAATCTTACCCATCATGGGAGCATAGGTGTCATGCACCTATGTCCTGTCTTAGGTTGACTTGTCTTCAAGAGAATCTTACCCGTCTTTGATTACCAGGTCCTATAAAGGGAGTCATATGAAGCTTTAACCCATGCATTTCAGCTTTGATTGTCCAAAATGTGCTGACAAAGATGTGTACCAATATAGGCAGCAAACACAAACCTAGGAGCAATAAGATTCCAACACCTAAAAGACCTCCTGTCAAAGAAGTAAACGATGACCAAGAGGGCATGAAAGTTTGTAACTTTTCCAGAATATCTTGAGCTGTTTTAGCTGCATCAAATGAAAGGGGCTCAGCACTCCCTAGATCAGTAATTTCTTGGTGTAATTTCAGTAATTCTAGTGATAGATTTTCATGATGCCATATCCCTTTCAAATGTGTCTTAATCCTATTCCAGTTATGATCACTCTGATTATAAATTTTAGAAGTAACACAGATTCAATCAAATTTAGCATGACACTTTAAACTTGTTCTAGTCTTTAACTCTTGAATAGTAGTCTTTAAATCTTGAACCTCATTTCCTAAGTACAAAACAGTATCATATAAAGCATTTAACCTATGTTCTAATTTAATATCTATATGTTCTTGAGTTCCTAAAGTACGAGTTACATTTTTAGACATCTGATTAACAAAGGAAGCTGTATGTACTTCTTTGAGACAAAGCAACAGCAGCAGTAGTATCTGTAGCTAAAAGAGTAAGGAGAGCAATGATTCCAGCAATGATTAATCCCACCATTCTTCGGGGACGACTTAACGCACGATCAATTTCTTTTAACATTTATAACCCATTATCACTATACCAAGGCCCTGACACATCGACAGGTATCAGGACAAAAGAAGGCTGTTTAACTACCATAATCTGCATTCTCCTAGGTATGTTAGACACATAGGAGGTAAGAATACAATTTTGACAAGTAGAATTAAAATGATTGGAAAAGCTAATATTAATATGTCCAATTAATATCATATAAGGTAAATGTACACAAGCAGTTACATTTTCAGGTCTTGTTCCACTTGGTTTTTTAAAAGGCTTTACCTCCCCCACTGCAGCCGCCAACTTCCAGTATGTCTGCAGCTTTTGGGAGGAAGACCACCACAATCCTGCAGTAAAACCTAGTTTCATTTCAGACAAAGCTCTATGTTTAATTTGACTAACTTCTGTCCACAGCAGTGTTGATTAATAGCTTGTCCTACTGACCAGTCCTTAAGATAGTCCTCTACTTTTTTCTGCCAAGGCGGTCCATTGCCTTAAGTATTGATTAAAAGCTTGGCCTACAGACCAGTCCAGAATATAGTCCATTGTACCAGTCATATTGCACCTATGGGGAATAGCAAAGATGAACTTCCTCCATTGTATGCTGTTATTATAGTACACTGAGTCAGCTTCACAGGGAAGATACAAATGGGGGGGGGTTACATCCTCAGCATCATGCCCCTCAGTTCCCCAGATGACAACTCCTTGTATCTGACAATTTGGATGTAAAGGCGCACCTCTCTGTAACTCTTGCCATTACACAGTCAGGCATCCCGGAACAGTCACACCTCCCGAAAAGCAAATGGTAGTCCAGTACCTAGGCCTGTATAATTGATAGGCACACTTTCAGAAGGTAGAGAATTGGCTGTTGCAGGCAGATCCAGAAAACGAGAGTTGTTTACTGTGACAATGATCTCTCTGTCTCCCCACACTGCTGGATGTGACAGTGGTGGATTTGGGAAATAAGCCCAATACACCTCAGCCATCACTCTCAGATGAGCATGCAGAATCACGACCAACAGGAGGTGTCGCAGGAGCTTCCTTGACCAATCGCTCTGGTAAGCATTGAGGGCCATCTTCTTCCAGGGAAAAAACACAACCCATGACCTCGACCCCAGTTTAGCACCGGGTCAGATCCCCGCCATTTTCCAGTGTTAACATTCCTTCAATAAACCTGAGCAAAACCCATATGAGATTTAGGGTCCCAGAAGCGGTCAGCAGCAGAGTGACCGTCAACATCCAAATTTTAAAAATTAAGAATAAAGAGAGCATGGGCAATACTATTAGCCGGTGTTGTGGGGTAGATCTCCCCCTCTTTTTTTTTTTACTGAGTCAGCATAGACAGCAAGAAGATAACCTTTATTTTTATGTGTCAGCAGGATATCATCCATATAATGAATAATATATACAGAGGGATGATCTTTACATGCATCTTGTAATGCTTATGCCACAAATTTTTGACACAAGGTGGGACTATTGGCCATTCCTTGTGGTAATACTTTCCAATGATACCAGTCCATAGGCTTATTTAAAATTAAGAGAAGGGACACTGAAAGCAAAATGCTGACAATCCTTGGGGTTTAATAAAATAGTATAAAAACAATCCTTTAAATCTAAAATTATTTTATAAGTATCTTTAGGTATGCCAGCAGGTGTAGGCAATCTGGGCTGCAGCACCCCCATTATTTTCATAGTTTTATTGACTTGTCTTAAATCTTGTAGCAGCTTCCATTTTCCACATTTTTTCTTAATAACAAATATGGGAGAATTAGAAGGTTCAATATGCCCTTTTTCCAATTGTTCCTGCACTAACATACGGGCAGCCTGAATCTTTTCTGATGTAAGGGGTCACTGATCCACCCATACAGTGTCATCAGATTTCCACTGTATGGCATCTGCATGGGGTGCAGGCACTTCAGTGACCCCAGTTAAAAATATCCTACACTAGTCCGATCTAAATTTGCTTTGCAAGATATGGGGTATTGTATTCCTTGCCCTTTTACACCCAGTCCCTCCCCTGGCAGAAATCCTTGTTGAAACGTTTGCTGTGTAACTATACAAATAGACTCCCATTTTTTCCATAACGTCTCGTCCCCAAAGATTAACTTTGAAGCTTTGGCACAATGTAGGGTTGGAAAGTGCCAGTGTGTCCCTCAGGATCTGTCCAAGTCAATATATCAGAACTTTGTTCCGGGATATGAGTCTGGCCAATCCCTTGGAAATCTGTAATAGTAGGTTGTTTTGGCCAGTGATCAGACCATTGTAAAGCAGTTATAATGGACACATCGGCCCCGGTGTCCAGCAACCCAGTGAATGCCCATCCATTCATATTCAAACAAAGCTCAGGTCTCTGAGAGCGAATGTCTTGAATCCAATAAGCATCTGAGGATCCAAAACCTGAGTGCTTCTTTTCTTTCTTAAAGCTGTATTATCAATTTTGGCCTGAGGAACCAAAATTAATTGAGCAAGGTGTTGCCCATGCTGTATTATTTCTATATTTACAGTTCATTCCTCAGGAAACCAAGGACAGGCTTTTTCTACAAAAAACAAAAATTTCTGAAGTTTCTGTTGCCCCACCTTAGTCCCTCGGTCTTGCAACATATTCTTAAGCATATGTACAAAGAGTAGTCGACTATTTCCTTCTCTCATATTGTACTATTTTACAAATCTTACAAACTCCCAGCAAATCACCGCGCACCCTCAGCTTTTGGTATGTGCCTTATTTTATGTGGTATCTTTCACAGATTCCCCAGTCTTCAGGTTCCTGTTCGGGCACCACCTGCCATTCCCACTGGCAATGTAGAACTGTCCTGAAGGGGGGAGTGAGGATTAAAGACAAAGTCAATACTAAGTCCGTTACTAGGAGGGCTGACAGTCAATACTGTAGCCTTGAGTTTATTTCACAGGACCTTTTTATACCATGACACCAGGATGCTTATACAAGAAAAAGAACATGGGGAACGTTAGTTATACCATGGCAACACAACATACAAAACATGACATGAGGTCTTATATCCCCTACAAAACCTATTGTCTTAATATACTTATTGTACTGAAGCCTCTCAACCATATCTCAGTACAAGCGTCATAAGCATCTAGATCTGGGTTATTGTTTCCTAGGTCTATAATGTGAACATACAATGCCTGGTTGATTTTAGCAGAACATGGGTAATTAATCATAGTCTCCAACAACTTCATTAATTTCTGCTCTGATTTTCATAATTTCCTGTCTTCTACTGGCTTTGGAGTTGGACCGTTCTTGTTTTTCGAGTGCTTTGAGCTGTGTCATTAGGTTATTTATTTGGTGATTTTCTGTTCTTCTTATGTGGGCACTCAGTGCTATAAATTTTCCTCTTAGTACTGCCTTCAAAGTGTCCCAGAGGTTTTGATATGTTGTGTCTCTGTTTGCATTGGTTTCTAGGAATTTTTTAATTTCTCCCCTTACTTCTTCTATGACCCAATCCTCATTCAGCAATGTGGTATTCAGTCTCCATGTGTTTACATGGTTACTCTGTGTTCTTAGAGTTGATTTTTAGTTTCACTCCATTGTGGTCTGAAAAGATGCAGGGAATTATGTTACATATTTTGAATTTGCCAGTGCTCGCTTTGTGGCCCAGAATGTGGTCTATTTTGGAGAAGGTTCCACGTGCAGCTGAGAAAAATGTGAATTCAGCTGTAGTTGGATAAAAGAGTCTATATGTGTCTAATAGGTCCATTTGGTTTATGGTATTCTTTAGGTCTGAGGTGTCTCTACTGACTTTTTTTTTAGAAGATCGGCCTAGAGATGTGAGAGGAGTATTGAAGTCTCCCAGTATTAGTGTATTGGGATCTACGTGTGTCTTTATATCATGCAGAGTTTGTTTTATGAAAGTGGCTGCACCTATGTTTGGGGCACAGATGTTGAAAATTATTATTTCCTCTTGCTAGATTGTTCCTTTTACTAGTAAAAAATGACCTGCTTTGTCTCTTCTGATAAGCTTGGGCTTGACGTCTAATTTATCTGATATCATGATTGCTACTCCTGCTTGTCCTCGAGTTCCATTGGCATGGATTACCTTACTCCAGCCCTTCACCTTTAGTTTGGGGGAACCTAGCTTGTAAGATGTGTTTCTTGCAGGCAGCATATACATGGATTCTGGGTTTTAATCCATATTTCCACCTTGTGCCTTTTTATTGGGGAATTGAGACCATTTATATTCAGTGTGATTATTGAGAGATGATTTTTAATTCCTAACATTTTGAGTTTTGATTTCTGTTTTTAATGGTGTTTATTCTTCTTTGCTTAGTTGTTTGCTTCCTGGAAATTATTGTTTCTCTGGTTCTGATGTTTACTTGTTAGTTCTTCTTTGTAGTTAATCTCTTTGAGTATTTTCTCTAGTGCTGGTTTGGAAGACATAAATTCTTTCAGTTTCTGTTTGTCATGGAAGATTTTTATATCCCCATCAATTTTGAGAGAGAGTTTTGCTGGGTAGGAGAATCTTGGCTGCAAGTTATATTCTTTCAGAGTTTGGAATATGTTATTCCAGCCCCTCCTGGCTTTCATGACTTGATTTGGGAGGTCTGGAGTGATTCTAACTGGTTTGCCTCTAGGTGTCACTTGGCCTTTTACTTTTGTTGCCTTTAGAATTCTCTCCTTAGCCTCTACATTAGTCAACTTGATTATTATGTGGCGTGGTGAACCTCTTCTTTGGTCTTGTCTTGAGGGAGTTCTATATGTTTCCTGTACCTGTGTGTCAACTTCTCTTTCTAAGTTTGGAAAATTCTCTGATATTACTTCTTTGTAAAGATTGTTTATTCCATAAGTTTCAACTTCTAATCCCTCTTCTATGCCTATTATTCTTAGGTTAGCTCTTTTAAAATTGGCCCAGATCTCATTGTTGTCCAATTCATACTGTCAATTTTTTTTTCTATGGATTCATTTTTGGAATGGTCATCTAAGAGTGATATTCTATTTTCCATCTGGTCTAGTCTAAACGTTTGTATTGATGCCTTCACTTCAGTTATTGCATATTTCACTTCCTTCAATGCTTCTCTTTGGTTCCTGTTCAGGGTGTCAGAGTGGTCTTGATATGAGACAGGAAAAATAAAAGAGAGGAGGAAAAGTGTTGAGGAGAATAATATAGATGGGAGAGAGAGAAGGAAGCTTGTAAAAGGGATAAGGAGGGGATTTGACAACCTAAGCAAGAAACAACCAACCATTCCAAACAAACATAAATAAATCAAGGCAATACAAAATGAAAACAGATAAAACATAACACCAAAAAAAAAAAACCAAACCAAAAAGCAACAAGAAGAAACAAAAACAAAAACCCTGTTAGTTCATAAGTATAGAGCTTAAATTTTTGAGTGTGTCTCTGGCATTTTTATTTGCTCTGTCAGTGCAGGTAGGGGTTCTCCTGATGCCTCTCCCGCTGCAAGCTTGTGTCTCTGAGCTCTCCAAAGGGCCTGACTGCGTCTCTCTCTCTGCCTTTGCTGGTGGCTGGAGTGCAGTTTAAATGCCGGGCATTTTCAGTGTGCCTGAAAGGTCTCTATGCCCTGTGTGCATTGGATTCTTCCCGCACTTCTGTTCTTATATAATCGCTAGAATGATGGGTGACTGAGTCTGTCCTTTGTGTAGGGGTTCTCACACCCTGGGGGTGCAATTTAACTTACAGATCCCTGCTGCTCTTGCTCCAGTGGGAGGGGTGAGCTGGGTGACCTTGATGCAGGCTTAAGATGGTTGTCCCAGGTGTTCTTGATTGCTGTCGATCCTGTGGGGATATGCCACCTGATTATGGTGTGGAGTTCTGTAGTTGCTTATTCCACTTCCGGTCCCTGGGGGTGCGGGAGGTCGATGAAGGTCTGGGTGGCTGTGAAAATGGTGGTTTGCAAAATGGCGGCAGCCGGTTTGAGGCACGCATCGGCTCCCTTGTTCTCCCTGAGTTCTGTTCAGCTGCTTTCCTTGCTTTGTTCACTCTTTTGCTGCTTTGCTTTTCTTTCCTTCCATCAAGAAACTGTTTTTGTGGCAGTTTTGATTCAAGCTCTGCGGTGCAGTTGATCGCTGCCCTGGCTCTGGAGGGAGAGGTGAGGTAAGCTGGGGTGGTCCCGCGGGGTCTAACGCTGGTCGTCCCACTCGTTCCGGTCGCTGTGGAAGGTGCAGGGATCCACCGCCTGATTAGGATGTGGAGTTCTGGAGTCCCTTACTCCACGTCTGGTCTCTGGGTCCGCAGCGTTGTTAGTATACCCCTGCGTTGGGCCAGCCACCTCGGCTCTGTGGCTTGGCGCTGCTGCCACACGGTCAGGCTCTTTTGCTCTCCCTGGTCGGCTTTCTGGGGTCTCTTTAGTTGTAGTTAAAATTTCGCTTTTTTGTTGCTTTTTTTCTTCCATTGAGAAGCTACTTTTATGGCAGATTTGATTCGAGCTCACAGCGCCTGAGGAGACGTATTTCACTCAGACACCATTTAAATCCTTCACCTGTTTCATTTCCCATATAATCTTTTAGACAGAGACCAAAACCTGAATCCTGAGAGAATCATTTTATTGCTACCACACTTTATGCAAATAACATAATTGGGACCCAGCCTTCTCCCTCTCCCAAGACCTCTAATTTCAAATAATTCTCTCACAGACCACAGGGGCAGGAATCCGATCAGAAAAATTGAGTCAAGAGAAGGGATTGAACAAAGGGAGAACATATAAGATAGTGGAAATAGTCTGGGCTTCAGAGTTTATCATGATGACCCTGAACAATATTACTCAATTCTTCTCTAAAAAAAGTTTGAAGTATTGGGTATTGAATCCAGGGACATTCTACCTCTGAGATATACCTTAGCCTTTCTTATAGTTTACTTTGGGACAGGATCTCGGTAAGTTGCTGCCCTTGAACCTGCAATCCTCCTGTTTCAAGCTCCCACTTACTGGAATTACAAGCATGCATCACCACACACAGCTTCAACTCTCTAAACCTTACTTTCCTTAACAGTAATATTGGGATAATGTTTACTATTATATCATAGTGAAGATTAAAAGTAGCAATGCTTGTAAAAGTAATTCTTAAATCTGTTGCCATAGGCTGGATGTGGTGGGACATGCCTGTAATCCCAGTACTTGGCATGCTGAGACATGAGGATTGCAGGTTTGAGGACAGCCTCAGCAACATAGCAAGATCCGCAACAACCTAGTGAGACCTTGTTTCAAAACAAAAAGTAAAAAATCAGGCTAGGGGCATAGCTCAGAGGTAAATGTCCCTGGGTTCAATCCCTAGTACCAAACACCCCCCCCCCAAAAAAAACCCGTTGCCTTATGCTGGTAAGATTGTGTACTTTTTTTCCTTCATTCCTTCTTTCTTTCTTCTTTCCATAATACTGAGGACATTCTACCTCTGAGCTACACCCCCTGCCTTTTTATTTTTTGAAATAGGGTTTTGCTAAGTGGCTGAGAGTCTTGCTCAGTGCTGAGGCTGTCCTCAAACCTATAATCCTCCTGTTTTAGCCTCCCAAGTGCTGGAATTACAGGCATATGCCACTATGCCTAGCTCAGATTGTGTCATTTTAGTGAAAACTTTTATCTAAACCTTAGAGTAAAAAGACTCTGCTTAGGCTGTTTTTCTACCTAATAAGCTTCTATTCAACCCTCAATATCCAACTGAAATCACATTTATTCTGAAAGTCTCAGCATTTAAAAAGGTTAATTTACCAAAAATATTATCTAAACTATTGAATTATTCTAAGTTTATGTAATTGAAGCAAATCAGTACTACTAACTGAATTAACAGTTTGAAAATAGTACCCATAAATTTTGTTTGAATGTAAAATAATCTTTCTATATTCTATCATAATTTTCATTATTGGGCCATTATTATATGTTTAACCGAATATATCTAAGGAAATATATAATCTAAAAGATGCCAATAAATGAACCCCTAATTAAATTAAATGGTTTTATGTGGCTTAAAAATAAATATTTGTTCATATATGAAGGCATCATTACCAATCTCACTAACATGTACAGGGAAGGAGGAAGGGCTGGGTGAGATGTGGAGGGAAACACACCAAGTGCTGTGCACATACATATGTTTGTATCACTTTGAACCTCACTGTGATGTATAATTACAATGTACCAATAAAAGTATGAAAAGTAAAATAAACATTTTGGAAAATGTCTTACTGACTTATCCTCCCTAAAAAAATGAATAGTCCCCTGAGTTCCAGTAAGAGGAGGAGATATTGGGGAGAACTACTAAGTGGTTTGCAGACTCTCTTAGAAGATACCTTGTGCCTGTCTCCTATGACACCTCATACAAAAAACAAAATTGAGTCTCAGACCCCCTCCCTCTCTCAGGACCTCTGAAAATTCAACTGATTCACCAGGGGCAGAAATCAGATGAGAAGGATTGAGGCAAGGAAAGGGTAGCTTTGATAGGGATGGAATCTCTGGAAAAATTGGGAATCTTTCTTATGTATGTTCTTGGAATTTAAGTCAATCCCATAGAAAAAAGAAGATTACAAAATCCTGAATTATTTGGATATAACTTAAAACCCTAATATGACTTAATATATCTGCATTTGACTAGGCTAAGATTTTTACCACTAGTCAGTAAGGGAGTTTGAGATAGTGCTAAGTTTGGTGGTGAATACATAAAGTTATAGGTTGTCACACATCTGAGTTTTCAGATTTGAAATTATCATGTCTATTACACACATGAACAGAGAAACAAATAATAATGGTACTAAAATACAAAAATGACAAATTCTAGTGTGGATGGAAATGAACAAAACCAGAGTAAACAGGGAAAATTTACGGAAGACCAAAAGAGAAACAAATTTATACTAACTTGTCAATGATGGACGTTTGGCAGTTGATGCATCCTTTTAACAATTGTTTTATACATTATCTTATACTAATGCATAATAAAAATTTATAGTGTTTTAATTCAAGAGTATGAGGTCAATAATTCTCAGTATATTTCCTTGTTCTCTTCACAAATTTTGGACTTACCTGTGATACATTCAGGCTTTCCTAGCTAGGCTGTGTAGTGTCAAGAACCATGACGCATTTGAGATTTTACCCAATTTTCAAGATAGCAAGCCTGACACATTTTCATAAGTACTGACAGAGGACATGAAACTCCTTGTTCAAAGACAGACTTTATTAAGTACAGCACAGCAAGCACCACCAGCATCACATTTGAGTTGGTTCCCCTTGCACTTAAGGGGCAAAGGGGTAATGTAGAAGGGCCCAGGTGGATGCTGCACATGCAATGGGCTCACATCACATTGAAGAACCTTGAGCTTCAGGAGCCTGAATTTTTCATAATGGACAGTAGGCAAACATGCCTGCCTTTTGCTTTGGAGGGAGACATTGCCCTTACTGGACCAGGCAATAAGAAAAGCTATTGTCTGCTCTGAAAGAGGACACTCTATTTTCCAACATTATTTGCTATACAAACATCCTTTAAAAGATAATTGACACAGTTGGGGATGTAGCTCAGTGGTAGATCACTTGCCCAGCATGAATGGGACCCTGGATTCAATCACCAGGACATAAAAAAAGACAAGAGATCAAAGGTTTTAGGATGGTGGCAGAGTAAAAGACATCAGGAATATGTCTCCCCACCTAGACACAATTTCACTGTCTGAATCTGTCTGATGTAATTATTTTCAAACTCTGGGAGTCTACTGAAGGCTTCCACCTTCTGGGGGAAAACTTTGATGGTAAATCATGGTTAGTTTGGATCAATTTTAGCTCTTAGCAGAGTAGTAGTCACCCATCTCCTCCAACCCTCATTTACACTGCAGACAGCTGTGCACTATGTTCCTAGAGCAGCTTGGAAATGGCTTGGAGGAGCTAGGTTGTACAAAAATGACCCTGCCTTCCAAACACTGGGGATCTGTACTTGTATCATGGAGTTGCATAGAAAGAAACAGGCAGACATTATTGTTTCACTTCCTTCCATCCCGACAACCCCCCCCCCCGCCCCAGCTTAAGTGACTGCCAGGATTATAAAGGGCTGGCACTCTTTTTATCTGTACTCTTTCATTTTTCTCTTTTGTGAATCAAATATTAAAGACTAGGACATTCATAAACAACTGCAAACATGGAGAAAATTTGAAAATGACTGCATACCCAGGGAAAGTCTCCGAAAAGACCTGAGAAGACCTTACACTTTTTAAACCATGCTTTTATTTGTTCATTATAATATCACATCATAATGTAAATCATAGTGATAGTAACATACATGCACACAGCACTTGGTGGGACCTCCTCCCCCAGCTTCTTCTTAAGTTTACACTTGAGACTGATCCTTAGCATGGAGACAATGTACAATAAAAATACATAAAAATAAAAAATTCCAAAAATCTGTGGGGAAGGGAAAAGGATACATTTTGCAGAGTCACCACATTGTTAGATCTAAATGTCCAATTTTCAACAAAAAAAATCAAAAGGCAAGCAAAGAAATAAGAAAGTATGAACTGATTCAAAGGGGAAAAAAACAACAACAGAACCTGTCTCTCAGAAATACTTAATGGCAGGTATACTACAAAAAGATTTAAAACCACTATCTTAAAGATGCTCAAAGAACTAAAGGAAGATTTGAAGAAAGTCAGAAAAAATATGTATAAAAATGGAAATATCGGTAAAGACAGAAAATCTAAATAGAAACTGGGACTGAAACATACAATTGAAATGACAAGTTCATTAGATGAATTGAAAGGTAGATATGGGGGCTGGAGATAAAAAGTAGCTCAGTGCTAGAGCATATGCTTAGCATGAGTGAGGCCCTCAGTTTGATCTCCAACACTACAAAAAAAAGTGTAGATTTGAACAGACAGATGAAAGAATCAGTGAATATGAGGATAAGATAATGGAAAAATTGAGTCTGAGGAACAGAAAGAAAAATATTGAAAAAAAAATTGAACAGAGTCTAAGGGACCTTTGGAACATCATCAAGTTTACCAATATATGCACTGTGGGAGTACAAGAAAGAGAAGAGAGAGAGAAAGGATAGCATAGAGAATATTTGGGGACATAATGGCTGAAAATTTCCCAAATTTTATCAATACCTGAGTACAAGCATCCAAGAAGAACAATGATCTCCAACAGATGAACTCAAAGAAACCCACAACAAAACATATTATAGTCAAACTTTTGAAAACCAAAGGCGAAGGGAGAATCTTGAAAACAGTTAATATGGTTGACCATACACAAGGGATCTTCAATAAGAGAATTTCTCATCAGAACCTTTGGAGGCCAGAAGGCAGTAGGCAGAAATATCAAAAGTTCCAAAGGAAAAAAAAAGTCAACTGATAATCCTGTACCTAGCAAAACTGTCCTTCAAATGTCAGGAAGAAATTAGAAATTCTATCACTTCTCTACCTTTTGGCTAAGATCAAGTGTAGACATTCTTAGACAAACAAAAGCTAAGTACTTCATTCACCACTAGACCTGCACTTTGAAAAATGCTCACAGGGAGCCCTGCAGGATAAAATGAAAGCACACTGGAGAGTAACCTGAAGTCATTTAAAGAAATAAAGATATGAGTAAAGGTAAATGCATGGGCAATAATAAAATTTAGTATTAGAGTATTTTGAATTTTACTTTTTGTTTTCTACATAATTTAATATATAAATACATTAAAAACAATTATTAGGATCTGAAAGTGTAGCTTGATCCCCTATATATCTATCTACACACACACACACACACACACACACACACACACACACACATATATATCCAAATCTCCCTATATATAAACTAAATATATATATACACATATAATTTAGTATTTTTCTGACTTTATTTTTTAACACCACATTTTGTTTTCTGCATAATTTAAGACTAATGTGTAAAATAGAATTATTAGTTTATTTTGGGGGGGGTTTACACAAGGTATAAAGATATAATTTTGTAACATTAGCCACCAAAAGGGGTTAGAAAAGAGGTGCAAAAGACCAGAAATTTTTATGTTATTAAAGTTAAGCCAGTATAAATTTAAATTGTAGTGCTATAACTTTAAGGTGCTAAAGCAATCACTATGACAACCACAAAGAAAACAGAATCATAATATATACAAAATAAAATGGAAAATAAATATTTCACTTCAAAAATAAATATAAAAGATAATAATATGGAACATGAGGGGAAAGGGATATAGAAACTATAAAGCAAAATAAAAGAAATAAATACCTCTTTATCAATAATCACTTTTAATATAAGTAGATTAAATTCTTCAATCAAAATACAAAGATTAGCAGAATGGATAAGAACACATAACCTTAACTATGAGACCCACTTCAGATCCAGATATAAATAAATTGAGAGTGAAAGAATGGAAAAAGATGTGTTGTGCAAATAGTAACCAAAGGAGAACAATGGTGGCTATATAAATATATGACAAAACACTTTATTTTTGTGTACTACTAAGAATTGTGTGCTACCTCTCTGCTACACCCCTGCCCTAATTTATTTTTTAATTTAAAACAGGATCTTGCTAGGTTTTTGTGTGCTGGCCTCAAACCTGCAATTCTCTTATCTTGGCCTCATAAATACTAAGGAGTACAGGCATGCACCATCACACCCAAATATAACAAAATCAATTTTAAATAAAAAATGTTATGAGACAAGAAAAGACATTATATGTTAAGAGAAAATTGAACAAGGCAAGATGATTCAAAAATTATAAATGGTTATGTATCTAATTACAAACCATAAAAATATCAACACAAAATTGACAGATTTGAAGACAAATAGACACTTCTACAATAGTTGGAGACTTCAACACCTCAATCTCAATAATGGACAGAACAATCAAGAACACAGGAGTCTTAAACAACAAATGAACAAACTAAATCTAACAGACATATACAGAATACTCTACTCAACACAACAGTATACATGTTCTTTTCAATAGTACATGGGGCATTTTTCCAGAATATACCATATGTTATGCCATAAACTAAGCCCTAACAGACTTAAAAAGATAATGAGCATATAAAGTATTTTCTCTGAACACACTAGGATAAAGTTAGAAATCAGTAATAGAAGTAAAACTGAAAAATGTTTTAATTTTTAAAATTTAATAATAAACAACATACTTGTTAACCAATATATCAAACAAGAAGTCAAAATAAACAACATAATTGTTAGACAAAATATCAAGTAACAAATCAAATAAACAACATACTTGTTAACCAGTATATCAAGTAAGAAATCAAAATAAATCAGAACAATTAGAAATAATTGAAAACTGACACACAACATATGAAAACCTATAGAATGCATATGGAAACTTGATACCTATAAATGCTTGCATTTAAAAAGAGATCTCAAATCAATAAACTAACTTTAAAACTTAAGGAGAGAATAAAATAAATTGAACTATATCACCAGGAAGGAAATATAAGGATTAGGACAGAGAAAAACAAAATAGATAACAGAAAAAACAATAGAAGCTGAGTATGGTGGCACACATCTGTAATCCCAGTACATTGGAGCTGAGACAAGGATGGCAGGTTCCAGGGGAGCCTTAGCAATGTAGCGAGACTCTCAGCAATCTAGCAGGACCCTGTTTCCAAACAAACAAGCCAAAAAAAAATTTAAAAGTGCTGGGGGTGTAGCTCAGAAGTAGAATGTCCCTGGGTTCAATCCCCAATACCACTGAAAGACCCAAAACACAAAATAATAGAGGAAATTAATGAAACCAAAAATGTTCTTTGAAAAGATCAACAAAATTTATCATCCTTTAGTTAGATGTACTAAGAAAAAAAAAAAGACTCAAGTTACTGAAATTAGAGCAGGTCAGGGTGATACAGTCCTGTAATCCCAGTGCTTAGGTGGTTGAGACAGAAGGGTCGCAGGTTCAAGGCCAGCCTCCACAACTTAGTGAGACCCTCAGCAACTTAGTGAGACCTTGTTTCAAAATTTAAAGCAAAAGTTAAAGTGGGCTGAGGATGTTGCTCAGAAGTAGAATGTCCTTGGGTTCAGTACTGTTTCAGTCAGTATTCACACTGCTGTCATCTAAAACAACTGACCATAACAACTTACAGGAAGGAAGATTTATTTGCTCACAGTTCTGGAGATTTCGGAAGTTCATTCCATTTAGGCTGGTTATATCTGTGGAGCTCAGGGCATGGTGGCAGGAGGCAGAGAGCAGAATAGAGCAAGTCATCTGCCTATCCAAGCATCAGAATATCCACATTCCCACCTCTCTCCACAGTGGACAGTCCCTGTCCAGTTTATGTACCAAAGCAGAACAAAGATGGCAGCCCAGGTTACCAAAGGTGGCATTGTACCAAGGCCTAGAGTTGGAACAATATGGAATCTCCAAGGACATACTTAGTTATTTTTCATATAATAGTGGCATTTAGCAGAAAGGGAGGTGAGGGAGCCTAACTCACATGTTCTTCCAGTCCCCACAGGTGCTGTATTTGACCTTTATGGTTTTTTGATTACCTTATTTTTATTTCCCTCTCCTTTCATAGTAGAACTCTGATTTTTTTGTTTTGAAGAAAATGATCTGTCTACATTATTTTGTGTTGATTCAGTAAGACTATCAATCAAGACAGATACGCTACCAAGCCGGGCATGGTGGTGCACACTTGTAATCTCAGTACTTGGGAGGCTGAGACAGGAGGATCCGGGTTCTCAGCCAGCCTCAGCTACTTAGTGAGGCCCTCTGCAACTTAGTGAGACCTTGTTTCAAAATAAAGACTAAAAGTTAGGGCTGGGGATGTAGCTTGGAGGTAGAATGTCCCTGGGTTCCATCCCCAGTACCTCAAAAAAAATAAAAATAAAAAAATAAATTAAATAAAGCTTGGCCAATAAGGTTGTTTTTTTGTGAAACTACAAAACTTGAATGAAGTGATAAATTAATGGAGAAAAATATGTGGAGCTTATTCACTCCAGCCCCAGCATCCTGAAGAAACTGCCAGGAACTTGCTGCTTTAATGTCTCCGGATCTACCCTAGATCCTATGCTTTTCCAGCCTTTCATTGAGTCTGTAGCTCTCGGATAGCCTCACATTTCCTTTTAACTTAAATTAACCAGAGGCATTTCTTATTGCTTAGAATCAAGGAAATGTCCTTAATACCGGTGTTTTAATCCAAGTCATTGCTACTCATTAGTGATTATTTTCCTTTAGTTCCAAATCCATCTTTAAAAAATTCTGCTTTACAAGCTTGGGCACTGCAAACCACATTTTCCTTCACCAAAGATCTCTTTGTTAGGCTCTGCTAATAAAGAACACTAAGAGGAGACTCCAAAGGCAAAAGAAGAAGAGATCTTTCCTTCCTGTTGTTTCTACTCCCATTTGTATTGCTCCAGCAATAGCTTTTCACTAGTCACTGGCAGTTGGTTTCAGTAGCAACTCGTTCTGCTCTCCAGTTTCTGCTGCACTTTCAGACCCAGAACCAACTGTATCAAGTTCCCTCAGAGACCCCAGCACCAGCAGGGTCTCCTTCTCAAGGAACTGGATCTTCGTTCCCCTATGATTCCTCCTTTAAATTTCAGCAGTCTAATAATCCCAATCTTTTCCCTTTATTTTCCTAGACATAGGGATGTTAGCTGCTTCCTGCAGTTACCACTTTCATAATACCTCAGTGTCTTCATTTTGCTTTTTCAGTTCTCCAATACATTTGTTTGTATTATATTCTTTGTAAAAATAACACGTTCTCTTTTTCTTGGAGGAACTTGAGGGTAGTATTGAGATGTGAAAGAAGAGGAAGAAGGATAAATCAAGGGGTTGTGCAGATAATTTATGAATTTTGTTCATTTCGAGCATGAAATATCTATAAGACATCCATATGCCAATGACAAGCAAGCAATTGCTCATATGAACCTGTAGTAAAGAGAATGCTAAACTGGAGTTAGGGTCATCAACATAAAAGTAATTATTATTATTGTTGTTGTTGTTGTTGTTATTATTATTATTATTATTATTATTATTTGTTACTAGGCTCCAGGAGCATTCTACCTCTGAGCTATATTCCCACTCATTTTATTTTTTACTTTGAAACAGGGTCTTTCTAAGTTGCTGAGGTTCTCACTAAGTTGCTGAGTCTGGTCTCAAACCTGCAATCTTCCTGTCTCAGCCTTTCAAGTACTGGGATTAAAGGTGTGTGCCACCACACCCAGCTACAAGTAGTTATGAAATCACAGTAGTGGATGAGATCATTCAAGAGAAGCATATAGAGTGTGCTCAGCAAGTATTTGTTGACTGATTAAATGGATACCAAGCAGAGGACTCAAGTCACTGTGTTTGTTTATGGAACAATCCTAACTTCTCATCTCCATTGCTTAGGATGGTTTAAATATATATTCAATTCTTATTTACTGATGAGAACCTGACTTTTCCCTTTATTGGTTTAATTTGAGTTGGAATTCCTCTAATTCTGGGTTTTAACTCAATTGCTTTTATTTTTATTATATATATGTATATATATATATGTATGTATATATATATGTGTGTGTGTGTATACATATATAAAAAATATGGAATTTAACCATTGTATGTGTACAATTCAGAGGCATTATTTTTACAATGATGCACAAAAGACACTTTTACTTCCAAAAGATTTTCACTACTAAACAGAAAATGTGTATCCATTAAGCAATAACTCCTTATTCTATGCTTCCTTCCAGCTGCTGATAACTGCTAATATGCTTTTTGTTTCTATAAATTTGCATATTATGGATATTTTATATCAAAAGAATCAAACAATATTTGTCATTTTGCATCTGGCTTGTTTCAGGTATGAAATTGTTTTTGAGATTCATCCATGCTCTAGCATGTATCAGAACATTATTACTTTTTATAGCTAAATTATTTCTCATTGTATGACTATACCACATTTTGTTTAGCCATTCAACTGCTGAAGGACATGGGTTATTTCTATCTTTTGGCTATTGTGAGTAATGCTGCAGTGAACAATGGCATACAAGTATTTGTCTGAGTTCCTGTTTTTATTCTTTGGAGAACATTTGTGTCATACAGGAATTTTATGTTTAAATTTTTGAGGAAGTCCCAAAATGTTTCCTATATAGTCTGTACTATTTTACTTTCCCACCAATAGTGTCTAGGAGTTCTAATTTCTCCACAATATAACCAACACTTGTTATTTTTTGCCTGGCTGCATATACATATTTATTTAAGACATAAATACAACAAATACAGTTGTTCACATGATTTCTTGCCTCTTCCTGGTCAGAATACAAGTGCTATGGGAACAATCATGTAATAAAAAATGTTCAAAGAAATGGTCAAGATTTTTTTAGAATAGGATAAATAGGAAAGGACAAGGGAAGATGGTTAAATGACTCACATTTCTGGGGGCTTGAGGGGGTGGACTATATGGAGGAAACAAACAAGAGAGGGCCCTAGGTTCACATCTTGTTGAGCTTTTAGACATGTGTCCTTTGTTAGATATTTTAAGTTCCAGAGTTCCATTCAATCATTTCACAGATGAAAAGGCTGAGATCTAGTAAGGAAAATGGATTTGTCCATGGACACAAAGTGAAACAGGTCAGAGCTTGCTTGAATTTGAATCCAACTTTCTGGACTTGGAATTCAATGGGTCTTCTTCTCCTTTGAGTTTTGGAGAAAGCTGCTGATAGTTACAAAGAAAACTCAGTAGATATATACCAGTACACCAAGCTACTTTTTTTTTGGTGCTGGGGATTGAATCCAGGGGCATTCTACCTCTGAGCTACATCCCCAGCTTTTTTATTTTGAAACAAGGGCTTACTAAGTTGCTGAGGGTATGCTAAGTTGCCTAGACTGGCTTCAAACCTGTGATCCTCCTGTCTCAGCCTTCCAGGTACTATGATTACAGGCGTGCACCACAGCACCCATCTACCAGGCTTCTTTTATAACAGGAGTTTTCACACTAGGGTTTACAGACTTGGAGAAGTGCAAAATGGGGCTCCCCTACTTCCACTCTCAGTTCTGCTCTGTTGCCTGCATTTTGCACTTGGGGGATCCAGGTCAGTAACATTGGGTAGGTGAGAAATAATAGAGCGAAAGCTCAGTGACATAAAACCATCAAAATTAGCAAATATCTCAGCTGAAACATTGCCAGAGAATACCTAATACAATCTATGTAGGCAGAGACAAATTATGTTAATTACCCACAACTCCCATCTACTGGGGGAATCTTAGGTAAGGTTTCAGTTACCACTCTTCCCAGTTGAAGGGTTGAATGCATGGAGAACATAAGAGTTTTCTGGGAGAGTGTGAAGCATTACTTATTGTAGCCCTTAGTTCCCTAACTCAGGCATGTCAATTACTATTTCAGATCTTTAGTTTTTCCAAATGTCACATATAGGGCCCTTCCAGCTCTAACATCTTATGGTTCTCTTCTAGACATTACTGTCTCAGTAGATGACAATATCGTATTTCTCAGGTCCCAAATCCAAGGGTCATTTTATTATTTTTAAATTATTATTCTTATTTGTTTTAAATTTTATTTTTGATTGATACATAATAATATATGCATTTGTGGGGTACAATGTGATGTTTCAATACATATATAGTGCAATAATAAAATCAAGATAATTAGCATAAACTGAACACAGCAGCACACGCATGTAATCCCAGTACTTAGGAGGCTGAAATAGGAGGATAGCATGTTCAAGGCCAACTTCAGCATCTTAGCGAGACCCTGTTTCAAAATTTAAAAGAAATTAAGAAGGGCCAGGGATGTAGCTTGGTGGTAGAATGCCCCTGGGTTCAATCTCCAGTACCAAAAAAAAAAAAAAAAGATTATTAGCATATTTCTCATCTTAAACTTCTGTCATTTCTTTGTGGTGAAAACATTCTAAATTCCCTCCCCTAGCTATTTTGGAATCTACAACACATTATCATTATTTAGTCACCTAACTGTGCAAATAGAACACCAGCACTTATTCTTCCTTTCTAACTCTAACACTGTACACATTATGGGAGTCATTTTAGATGCCCTATCTCTCTGTACCTCTCCATCCTACCTGTGAACTAGTCCTATAAATTTTATATCCAGTAATATGCTTCCAGTAAATCTATTTTTCTTCATATCTACTATTACTACTGTAATTCAAGCCTTCATCATCTTGTTCCTGGACAACGGCAATAGCTTTCTTATTTTCTGCTTCCACTCTTGCCCCAGTACAATCTATTCTCCTTACAACAGTCAGAATGATCTTTAAAAACTAGATCATGTTGCTTCCCTGCTATATCTGCCAGCATTCTTGCAGCCATAATCTAAAGATCTGACCACATAACTTAGAGGAAAGAAGATTTATTTTCTTTTGGTTTCTGACTCAGTCCACGTGTGATTGGGGACTGTGGATCTCAGGGCATGGCAGCAGGAAGACGAAGGAGAGCAGCACATGGACTGTGCTACTCAATACTCACATCATGGAGACCAGAAGCGAGAGAGAGAGAGAGAGAGAGAGAGAGAGAGAGAGAGAGAGAGAGAGAGAGAGAGAGCGCACACTCATGCAGGGGGAGGAGGAATTGTATATAATCTCCAAGGCCACATCCACAGGTACTACCTCCTCCATGTACCACCCAGGTAAATCAATTACAATGGATTTATCCACTTCTGAGATTACAACTCTCATGACTCAATTACATCAGCTCCAAACACTAATTTATGAGCTCTTCAAGGGGCCATTCTATATCTAACCATAAGACTTGCTTAAAATAAAACCCCTAGTTTTCACCATGGTTTATAAGATCCTGTTTTTTGTTTGTTTGTTTGTTTGTTTATTTTTTGTCCTGCTTATCTCCTCAAACTACTACTGCTCCCTTCAGTCAGAGACATGCTTGTTTTCTGTTTGCTTGTTTGTTTTGTCATAGGCTAAGCATGTTCCTGCCTCAGTATTATCGCACTGGCTTTTCCTCCTGTCTAGAGTACTCTTCCTCCAGATCATTGTATGCCTGGCTCTTCTTCAGGACCCTACTAAAATGTCATCTCTGACAAGAGGCCTTTCCTAACTATCCTGCCTAACACAATTCTCCCTTCTGCCACCTTTCAATTTTATTGCCCTTCTTTAGAGTTCTTATGGCCTCGCATCTACCTAGTAGTATTATATTTTTAATTTTTTATTTTCTGTGATTATTGTCTCACTTGTCTCCCTAGGATGTAAATTTCATGAGGACAGGTATCTTAGGGAAGCAATGGAACATAGTGGCTAAGACTTTGATTGTTTCTGAAACCAGAGTATAAATTTCAATCCTGGTTCTGCCACTTACTAAATGTGTGACTCTTGGAAAGTTATTTAACTTCTCTGTGGCTCAGCTTCCTTTTCTGTAAAATGGAGGATATATATTTTTTTTCCATAGTGTTATTGCAAGGATTAAACATTGCATGAAAAGTGTTTAATATTCCTGGAACCTAGGAGAGTGCCTGTCACATAGTAATTGTAAGATAATTATCTGATGACTGAATGTATTAATTAGTACTTGTATACCTCCTGCTCATTCCCTCCCTTCCTGCCTAGTTTCCTACTAGAATTTCCTTCAGGAAGATTTTCCCTGACTATCTCTTTGCTCACCACCCAGGACTAAATTTGTTCTCCTTTAATGCATGCTAACAGGAACATAGGCTTCTTCCAAGTCCCGATTGTTTGATAAAGCTATATATTTGCATGTGATCTTTGTAGGAGCCTGTTCCCCCACTGAATAGCAAGTTTGGTGAAGGCAGAGCCCTTTCTATGCCATATCTATTATGGTATCTCCACTGCCATGCCTGGTGCTTGACACATGACAAATACACAGTGAATAATTTTGGTTGAATGGCCTGAACACTTTTGGCTCATTTTTCTCTTAGTGGTGCTTATTAAGAAACATGACGTGAAATTTAGTATAAATTCACACTACTTTTTTTTTTTTTTTGCGGTACTGGGGATTGAACTTGGGGGCATTCTACCTCCGAGCTACACCCCCAGCTCTACTTTTTATTCTTTATTTTGAAACAGGGTCTCACTAAGTTGTGGAGGGCCTCACTAGGTAGCTGAGGCTGGCCGCGAACCCGGATCCTCTGGTCTCAGCTTCCCGAATGCTGGGATTACAAGCGTTCGCCACCATGCCCGGCTCACACTACTTTTTGAAAGGCAACTCAGAGAAAAAGCTTCCAAGAAAGCATCTTTGCTTCCTTAATTCAGCTCAATGTTGAAGCACAGGGACAAATCTCTACATTCAAACATTCTCAGTCTATTCCTTGAAAGCATGAACATGATGATAACATTCCCTTTTGCCAATTTCTTGTATATTAATGCTATTCACCCCAACACACCCTGCCATTTTATCTGTTTCTTAGCAATAACAATGATATTGGTTTCAACAGAACTAAGATTTTTAAATACTTACCACCTCAAGTCAATTAGTTTTTCTTATAAAATCATATACTAGAACTCATTGCTAGCACAGATCCTAATAGCATTCCATACATTAGACTTCTATTCAATCAAGAGCTGAACACTTACTATGGGAAAGCCACCAGGTTGGTCTTGAGGCACTATTTCAAAATTTGCTTCAGAAGGGGCAGAAAGCTGTAGTTTCTTTCTTTACTCCTCTCCTCTGTAACATTTCTCTTTTTCACATTGCTAGCTTGGTTCTTACAACTTTTAAAGAACAGGTGAGACAGAAGCCAAGGCAAACCCACTGAAGCTAAGAGGCATATTACTCTTTCTTTCATTGGAGAACTGAATTGTAACAAATATCGTGGATCTTCATCCGAGTTCCAGGTGTTCTCAAGTCCCCTTCTCCTAGATCAACTGTCGTCTTTCGTTAATGTCCATGGATTGAGAGCACAGAGCATGCTTTTTTCCTCTGAAAGTATCATATATTGAACAATAGAATCTGGTTGAAGTAATAGAGGTATTCATATTCTATGGGAACTGTAGCAGCTTGATAAAAGCTGTACGGAGCCATAGGAAGAGAAAAGGCCCTTGGATCAGAAGATCTGGTTCCATGTCTGCCAAGCTGGCAGGCAGACTTTGGATAAATCCTTTCTATCTCCTGTCTTCAATTTCCTCATGTAACAAGATTTTGGTAGGGTTTGAAATACACTTACCAATTACTTTGAAAATCAAATTGTAAACCCATAATATATTTAATTTAAACAGATATATAACCACATTCAGTCATTTACCAGACATATGAACATGGAGTAAGGTAAAGATTTGTAGAGGAAGTGGATGGTGGAAAAGAGAGAAACATTCTTTTTGCTTAAAGACCATTCCTACATTGCTTCCCACACATCCGCATACACACCTTCTTCTTCCCTGCAAGCCAATGTTGACTCACTTTGTAAAGCACTTTATGTTCATCTAGGACCCCATTTTACTTTTGGTCTCCATATTTTTTCATACACATTCCCTTCCTTAATCTGCAGGTAACTTGGTCCAAATTGAGCTCAGGTTCTTGCTTTGTAACTTAGTGTATGGTCTTGAAAATGCCATTTTCCCTGTCTTAATCGATTTTCTTTCTTGTAAAAGAGGAGGAATCTTCTTGTCCCCTTCATGGTCATTATGAGGATGAAATGATAGACTATACATTAGCTCACTACAGCAGTGGTACATGTCAGACATTTACAAGGACTTTGTCCTCTTCCCTTCATTTTTTAGGACATGGCTGGGCCAGTTCTTAGTTGTGGGCCCACCAACATTGTGACCAACCAATTTAGTGGTCTTCAAATGCCAGCTAGTGGAGCTATAAAAAAAGGACCTTCAAGATCATGAGAAAAATGTTAGGATACACAGTAGAGAGAATTTCCTGGTTACAAAAGTTATTATCTCTGGGATCCAAAGAAGAGAAAGGCTTTAGTTTCTTCCCTGGAGAATATTTAAATTGTGTGGCCATCCAGAATGGCCTGAGATTCATATTCCATACACTTTTCTTGAACTCCTATAAGATATCATGCCCTAAATTTAGTACTACTATAGAGTAATATTTCTCACAAGTCTTTTTTTGTGGTGCTGGGGATTGAACCCAAGGGCATTCTATCCTGGACCTACATGCCCAGCCCGATTTTATTTTATTTTTTCAATTCTGAAACAAGGTCTTACTAAGTTGCAGAGGCTGACCTGGAACCTGCAATCCTCCTTTCTTAGCCTTCCAAGTACTGGGACAACAAGTCCTTTAGGTGGAGCTCACTAGGCCTATTTTTCAGCTGACAAAACTAATGCTCAGAAAAGCTGAAGCACAGTCAGAGAGAGATCTAACTCATCTTTTGTTGTTAGTTAGTCAAAAGTCCTGATTTTGTTCAAAGGCTAGCACTCTGGGCCTATCAGTGCTCTTTAAATAGCTAATTCCCTCTTATCTGCTCTCAACTCTAATCATTCCCCACCTTGCTTCTATTCTCACCTCCCTAAAACATCTCTTCACCTTTATCAGTCCTGTGCTTTTAAAATTATTTTATTCTGGGGGCTGGGGGTATAGTTTAGTGGTAGAGTGCATGCTTAGCATTCACAAGGACCTGGGTTCAATCCCTAGCACCAAAAACATTATTTTAACATCTTTCCACATTATTTGGCATACAATAAACATTTACTGCACATGTATTGGATAAATGTGTACCCATAGGATTAAGTCTAAATTCTTTAGTCTGACATTCAAGGTATTTCATAATCTTTCTCCAACCTACCTTTTATAGTTATATCTCTAACATCTCTTTCTCATCTCCACACCCTATGTAAGAACGCTATGCTTCAGAAACCTTGGATCACATTTCCTTTCCTTTCTCCTATGTGTTGTATTCTCTCCTGGAAAGCCCATTTCCCTCTAGGGTTTGGCAAATTTATTTCCTTCCTTCCTTCCTTCCTTCCTTCCTTCCTTCCTTCCTTCCTTCCTTGGGATTGAGCCCAGGGGTGCTCTACCACTGAGCTATACCCCCATCCCTTTTATATTGAGATAGGGTCTTGCTAAGTTGCCCTGCCTGGTCTTGAACCTGTGATCCTCCTGTCTCAGCTTCCCAATACTAGGATTACAGGTGTGTGCTACTACTGATGTAGGATAGAAGAAATAAGTAGGTAGAAAGGAGACAAATGGAAAGGAAAGTAAAATATCACTTTAATATAAAAAACCTGGAATTGAAGTGTTTCAGCCTCTACTACACAAACTGGTTCTCTTTCCCAGGCCTGACTCTCCCAAATTCCTGAGAAATCTATAAATCTTAGAGTTAACTAAAAGGAAGTATAATTGCCCTGTGCATTGATAGCAAGACAGGTATGATATTTTGAAAAACCTACAATTTAGGACTCTCCAGCTTATCTGTAAATCAGCTAATGAGGAACCCAATCAGCTTGAGGACCCTAAGGTTGACCAGACCACCAGATGACCAGGAAGCGCCTCCAGACTACAGGACTGAGATCATACAGCCTAAAGCTGACCAGACTATCTGACCACCATAAACTGCCTCCGGGACTACGGGACTGAGATCATCCTCACACACCTCCTCTAGCTCACCCCTCATGAAAGCTCCCTATTAAGAAGAGAGCCCTGAACTTCTCAAAATGCCCTTCCTCGTTTTGAGGTGACCCACATTCTCTCTTGAATGTGTATTTCTTCCTTTTCCCCAAATAAACCTCTGCCCATGTCTCTGACTGGCATGTGCTGAAATTCTTTTCCGTCATGTTAGCCAAGGACCCTGCAGATCTTGAGTTCCTGAGTTGAGGATTCACCCCAACAGCTACCATGCTTGGCTTCTTGGTTACCTTTTGAGACTTATTTACATCTCTGCTCAGGTTACATTTTGTCTGTTCCTGTATTAGAACACCTCACTGTATTGTAATTAATGGGTTACTTTTCCATCTCCTGATTCTCAAAGACAAGGACTTGCTTCTATATTTTCTTTGCCTCTCCGGGTACCTCCTTCATTGACTGGCAAACCTGAACTCAGTAACTACTTTGTTGAATGGATGGCTGGCTGGAAGGAAAGAGCCCCCCCCCCCGTTCCGGTTTTCCCTAGTTTGTTCTTTTTAGGTGCCCCCTCCTCCCTTCCTCCTCTTGCCCACTAGCATTTGAAAGCTACTAGTCCATGGGCAGCAGCTGGAATGCTTGATGTCTCAGAAGCTTATTCCCCTGCAGGTTTTCTCCCTAGGCAAGGCTTGAGTAATTAGCAACTCCTGGTAACCTTTGGGGGTGGGTAGGAATGAGGGTCCCCGGAGGGGGTGTAAAAGGGTCTGTTTCTCATCTCTACAGTTGCCTTCAGGAATCCCCCCTCCTAGTTTTTTGCCCCCCCCCGCACACGATAACACGAATATCCCCATTCCCTTGCACTCCTCGCAACCTTTGACATAATTATCTGTGACAAATTGATTTAAAGTGCGGCTGCAGGAAGAGAAACAGGCATGTCTCGCTTGGCCTTCTGGGAGTTGTAGTTCTGCAGACCCCCGGGCTGCCTGGCTGGCCCTGCAGCTGTGGACTACAGCTCCCAGAGTTTCTTCCAGCCCCTAACGCACAGGCTCAGAGCCCCAAGCCCGGAGGAGGTGGCTACATTGTATCTATTGTATCCCTTGGCTGGTGTATTTGTACCTTTCTCGGGACGTGAAATTGAGAGTGAAAAGCATGGCAGATGAGCAAGAAATCATGTGCAAATTGGAAAGCATTAAAGAGATCAGGTAAGCGGCACATACAGCATCGTTCCACGTCCTCCTTGAGCCTCTCCAAATCCTTCGCTTAGAGAGAGGGCTGTTTAGCCATGGAAAGTATCTATTGTTGGGTCACTTGCAGAGGGGAGCTGGAAAAGGGCCCATTCATCACAGACTTACAGAAGAAGTGAGAATGGGAGGAGGTTTGGGGAGAGTCGAAACTGAGATACCAGTGGAGAGAGCGAGGGAGCGAGCGAGGGAGGGAGCGCTCTTGCTAGATGTGGTTGAGGAAGCTCCGATGGAGACACAAGGGGCTGGTCCAAAGACAGCTTTATTCTTCTTGGGGTGGGACTCAGGATCGGCATTCACAAACGCATTTTTATAAAGTACTTGTTGACTCTAAAGTGTCTTTGGCTTCTTGCTCCTTAGGAGTCGAGATCATCTTCTCCAGCCGCAGGTTCAACTTCAGGACCCAGAGGTCAGGAAAGCCTTTTGAGAACTGAGTCTAGCGCATCTGGGCTGGTAGCGGCTGCCGGCGGCTGCCGGGCGGAGGGTGCAGAGGAATCCCAGCGGGCGGCGGCTGGGAGGGTGGCGCGCGCTGGTTTTCCTTTTACTCACTAGTCACTTTCTTCCAATCCCGTGCTCCGGAGGGGGATGGGAGCTATGGGGACCTAGAACGCGATTACCGTGATGATTTGATGGTAGGATTGCTTCAGCGGCTTTGAGGAGAAGGACGGGCTGGAAAAGTGGGAGTTGCCAAAGTCCACCACTCCTTTACCCCCTGGAGCACTTTGGCAAGGCCATGATGTTGTCCTTGCTCAGAACACAAAAGCGCCTGGCGGGCTGACTCTGTGGGCCCGTACTAGGCCTTCCCCTGCCCTGCCTTAGTCCCAGCTCCTCTTTCTGAGGGTGGCCTGGGTTGGGCTGTCTGGGTGTCTCTATGAAGTGATTTTTTGAAAGCTGGGAGAAAGGGGTGGAAGATATCAAGTATGTCCTTTTGAAAAATAGGACTATGAGGTTTAACCATGAACATTTGACATGAGATTTAAGCCTGGGATTGCCTGAGTGAAATCTGTGCATAGTGGTGGTAGTGAAGCACCTTAATTCCTTTTTTCTTTTGGTACTGGGGATTGAACCCAAGGGCATTCTACCTCTGAGTTATACCCACAGCTCTTTATTTTTTACTTCGAAACGGGGTCTTGCTAAGTTGCTGAGGGTCTGGAAGGGTTCCTACTTCTTTATAGCTGGGAAAATGGAGGCTGGAGAAGTTGAATGAGTTTTCCAGAGCCACAAAGCTTGAAAATGCCATATTTCGTTTTGTTCCGTGGTACTGGGGAGTGAATTCAGGCCCAAGAGCATGCTAGGCAAGAGCTTTAGCACTGAGTTATACCCCTAGCCCTTTTAAAATTTTATTTTGGGACAGGGTTTCACTAAGTTGCCCAGGTAGGTCTTGAACCCCATCCTCCTGCCTCAGCCTCCTGAGATCACAGGTAGGCTGCCACCACTGCAAGCTAAAAATGCCACATTCTGAAGGGAACTCAGTCAGTCTGCCTACAGAGACCGTCTTAACACCGTCTCCCACAGTAGGGTTGGGAAGGTGGGGAGGAGGGTCATATTGCAATTTTTCCCCTACTAAAGCATTTGGAAATAGGAAATGAGACACCTTGGTGTCAAAGAATGCTAGCTGTCCTAAAAATGCAGCTAATAAGAAGCTAGGCCTGTAAGTAGAAAGCCTAGTTTTCCACTCTTACTGGATTTTGCAAGAAGCCTGACTTATCCCCAGAGAAGTATCATACCAGAGCAAGAACTTTCATCCCCAATGAAAATAAACCCTTCCCAGGGTAACCTGCCTGGGAAGCCACAGCTTTTACCCTCACCAGTGGTAACCAAGAGTTTTTACTCTAACCAGCTGGGATGGAATCAACAAAGGTTTAGAGAGAAGGGTGAACCCTCCCGCTTAACCAGCAGTAAAAATGATGTTACAACCTGAATGTCCGAAGGCACTCAGTAGAGGAACTAGATGTCCATTGCCTGGATTCCATTTAGGAGAGAGTCAGAGGAGGCCTGCTAAACAGATTAAAGTAAAATCCCTTGTGCCCAACTTTTAATGAAATATTACTCTTCATATCAAGATATTCGCTTGAATGTGAATGGAAAATATAAATGTGCCAATAATGAGTTTCTATAGATATTATAATTATCTGACAAGGGTTTCTATTTATTTATTTTTGTTTATTTTGTGGCACTGGGAATTGAACCCAAGCTACACCCCCAACCCGATTTTATTTTTATTTGGAAGCAAGGTCTTACTAAAGGCCTCACTAAGTTGCTGAAGCTTCACTTGCCAAGGGCTTCACTAAGTTGCTGAGGTTGGCCTAGAACCTGTGGTCCTCCTGTCTCAGTTTCTTCCCAAGTACTGGGATTACAGACATGCACCACCATGCTCAAATTGGCAAGGGTTTAAAATACCTATCATAAAAATGTGTCAATGAGCCAGGCATGGTGGCACACACCTGTAGTCCCAGTACTTGGGAGGAAACTGAGACAGGAGGGGCATAGGTTCCAGGCTAGTGTGTGGTAACTTAGTGAGACCCTGTTTCAAATAACAAATAACAAAGGCTGGGGGTGTAGCTCAGAGTTAGAATGCCTTTGGATTCAGTTCCCAGTACCATACACACACAACTTCAATGAGCAATTACAGCAGCCCACTTGAAAAAAAGGATAAAATAGAAATTCACAGTAAATAAGTAGAAAATCTCAAAAAGTAAAACATAAGAAGCAAATGGAATCATTAGAAATGAAAATAACAAATGGGGCATGGTGGTGTACACTTGTAATCCCAATACTTGAGAGTTGTGAGACAGGAAGATTGCAGATTGGAGGCCAGCCTCAGCAACTTAGTAAGGCCCTCCACAACTTAGCGAGACCCTGTTTCAAAATAAAACAAATAAAATAGGGCTTGGAATGTAGCTCAGAGGTAGAATGCTACTGGGTTCAATCCCTAGTACAACACACACACACATACACACACACACACACACACACACACACACACACCCGAAAGAAATGAAAAATACAGTAACACCCTAAAAACTCAGTGGATGGGCTCAATAGCAAGGTATAGAAGAGAGGGGGAAAATCAGGTAGCTCTAACATAAGATAATAAAAATCTCTGTGAGGCAATCACAAATGCCCTAACATTTATGCCAACAAATTCCCAGAAGAGGAGAAAGAGAACAGTACTGAAAAAGAACATGAAGAACTAATGACTAAAAAATTCCCAAACTGAGTGAAACAACCTCCAGATTCAAGGAGCTGAGCAAAAACAAATAGAATAAACAAAAAGAAATCGACTTCACAGCACATTGTAATCAACCTCCTGGAAAAAAAAAATCTTGAAGGGAAGATAGCCTAAAAAAAAAAACAATACCTTATCTATCTACAAAGGAAAAATAGGATGACAGATTTCTCATAAGAAAATGACATGGCCCTAGCAGCAAGTGACACAACATCTTTCAATTGCTGAAGGAAAGGAACTGTCCAGTGATAATACCTTTTCTTCATGAAGGAGTAATCAGAACATTCTGAGATGAAGGAAAACTAAGAGAATTTATCAGTTACAAATTAAGTTCTTAAAACAGAAAAGAAATTTGGGTATAGTGGCACATGCCTGTAATCCCAGTACTTGGGAGGCTGAGACAGGAGGATCCCAGGTTCAGGGTCAGCCTCAGCAATTTAGCAAGACCCTCAGCAATTTACTGATACTCTGTTTAAAAGAAAAAAATGGACTATGGATGTAGTTTAGAAGTAGAATACCTCTGACTTTCAATCTTTAGTACCAAAAAGACAAACAAAAACAAAAACACCCAAAAAAGAAAAGATAAAAGAGGGAGTCTAGAAACATCAGGAAGGAAGAAACAACAAAGTAAGCAAAAACATGGGTAAATATGGTAGACTTTCTTTTTGGGGCTTCTCAAATAGGATTGATGATTGAAGGAAAATGTATAACATTATGTAATGTGATCTCAATGTATATAAATATTAAATTTTATAAATAGGATGTAAAGAGATATAAAAGGGAGAAAAGGTTTTTATACTTCACTAAAGCTGGCAAAATGATATCAGAAGATAGTGATAAATTTTTTTATATGTAACTAAAACTGTACAAAGAGATGCAAAGAAAATTTATAAAAAGTTAAATAAAATCAGAATTATAAAAATATATTTCAAGCTGAGTGTAGTGGTGCATGCCTGTATTTCTAATACTTGGGATGCTGAGACAGGAGGATCACAGGTTTGAAGCCTGCCTCAGCAACTTAGCGAGGCTCTCAGCAAACTTAGCTAGACCCTGTTTCCAAATTTTTAAAAAAGCTATAGGGCTGAGGATGTAGCTTGGAGGTATAACCCAGTACCCAGTACAAAAAAACAAAAGAGGAAGATTTAATTTTTACATATCAATAATTTTGTTAAATGTAAATGATTTATATAGGACAATAAAAAGAGATCAGTAGGGTGGACTTAAAAAACATAATCTGCCAGATGTGGTAGTGTATGCCTGTAATCCCAGTGCTTGGGAGGCGGAGGCAGGAGGATTGCAGGTTCGAAGCCAGCCTCAGCAACTTAGCGAGGCCCTCTGCAACTTAGTGAGACCCTGTTTCAAAATCAAAAATAAAATAGTGCTGAGGGTGTAGCTTGGAGGTAGAATGCCCTGGGTTCAATCCCTACCTAGCACCACCAAAACCAGCATAATCCAAGTATATGCTATCTACCACAAGCTCACTTCAAATATACTGATATAGTAGGTTGAAAGTAAAAAGTTAGGAAATTATTCCATACCAGTATTAACCAAAGGAAAGCAGAAATGACTGTCTTACTGTATTTCAGAGTAAAAATAATCCCCAGGGGGCAGAAAGGGATATTACATAAGGAAAAAGGATCAATACACCAAGAATACATAATTCCAAATTTGTATGTTCCAAGTGACTTAAGCTGCTTTTGACCATTTTACAGTAACATACAGGGTTCTAATCACTTAGTTTGTGAATTTAAAATGGAAAAAGTACTACAAACATATACTTGATGTTCACAAAAGTACAAGGAAACACATATGGGAGATAGAAGTAAGGGGCCAGAAGCAAAGAACTAATATTTGTTGAGAACCTACTAATTTAAAAGCTCTTGGCTCATTTAGTCTTTAGTCTTCCCAAATGAAACCTGGATTAGGAATTATTATCCTATTTTTATGTATAAGGACACAAATTCAGAATAGGTAAGCAACTTATCCATGCTTACATAACTAGGAAAGAATTAAAGAATACATTTTCCTATTCACATGGCACATGCATTTCTATGTCATTAATGTCCTTCTGAGTGCTGATAATCTGATTAATCATTATTTATAGTTCTTCAACTGCTATAAATTATAATTACCATTATACCAAATTTCTTAAACTGTAAGCAGAACAGTCTATTTCTGTTGAAATGTAATTTTCTGGGGGCTGAAACAGCAATAATGATGACATTACCACCTCATGAAGTCAAGCAAGCCAAGAACCTAAACAATCGAAATAGAGCCTGGAAACATACACAATCATACCCAGAAGTCACACACCAAATGCAGAATTTGTAGTCAGAAAAGTCTCAGGAATGGCTTCTCTGACCAGGCCCATTCTCTACTCCTGACTCTGACCATGTTCCCTGTCCAACCCCAACCACACTCCAACATCATGCTTCAGACCTCAGCTCCCAAATCTCATGCTGGTAGATTTCACCATGCATTCTTTGGGCTTTTAAGTGGTGGGGAAGAAGCATGTGGATGTGTAGAAAAGAAAAAACAAGCATGGGACAAAAAAAGAAAGGGAGACAGAAAAGAGGGAAAGAGAGGAGAGCAGTAATGAGACTGAGAAAGTGAGTATAGACACTATAACATGAGCCAGAGCCATTTACCAGCTCCTTGTGTGCATACTAACATTTCTTTAACATGCTTATGTCATCCACACATGCCTGTTGCACACATCACTACACAGATGCACACATACCAATATACAACAGACTTCCATATTTCAAAAAAGAAAAAAAAATTGGAAGCACACATTGTGCTGTTAAGAATATCTTCCTAAATGTCAATTTCTGTCCTGTGACCTCTGTGTCTTTTTCTCACTCTCCATTTTCTCTTGGGGGAAACTACTATACCTCTATGTCTTCATATATTGTTTTCTAAGGTTCAAGCCCCAAGACTCTTTTTCAAGGTTCAGCCCCATGCATAGAATAAGTTTACTGGAGTTGTCCACCTGGATGTAGCACAGATCAAAGTTCAGTGAGGCTAACACTTGTGTCTTTATGTCATCCCACTCCTCTCCCTCACACACTAAATTAATGCCATCAATCTGCACAGTTACCCCAGATTGAAATTTGAAAGTCAGTGTTGTTCCCTGTGTATTTTCTGACTCACCTCAAATCACTTAGCAAATCCATCTGATTCTATTTCCAACATCTTGCTCAAATTCTTGCCCTACTCTGAACCTGCTCACTCACTGCCCCAATTCAGGCCTTCATCATGACTGGCCTGGGTATTTGTACTGTCGTATCCATTTCCACCCATAGAATTGCTTCCATATCTCATCTTTCCCCTACATTAATGTCATCCACACTGCTGTGAAGACTCCCTTCCTAACACATGGGTGTAAAGTTTTTCCTCAAACATTGTACTGACATCCTTTGTTCAAATAAGTCTTTTTGAAAATGCGAGTCATTGCCCATTGTTAGCTTGTCAAATGAATTAAGTCAGTTGCTAGTAGTATTATTAAATTTTATTTTTTAAATGAGATTATCAACATAATGTTGCATAAGAAATCGTAGGCATACACTGGGGAAGGTTTTTGTTCAGTTTAATATGAATGTGTGTGTGGGGGGGTTATGATTTGCGATTCATTTTTCACTTAGGTTATTTCTTTTTTTTAAATTTTTTTTGTGGTACTAGGGATTGAACCCAGGGGCATTCTAGCTCTGAGCTACCCCAGTCCTTTTCAATTTTGAAACAGAGTCTTGCTAGTTTGCTGAGAATCTCGTTATGTTGCTGAGGCTGTCCTCGAAACTGTGTTCCTCCTGTCTCAGCCTCTCAAGTACTAGGATTATGGGTATGTGCTATCATACCCAGCTGGATTATTTCTTACTGTGGATCTCTTGGACACATTTGCCCATCATTATTCCCAGGGCTTTTATGACTCTTCTCCACACGTCACACCCAGTTTCACTACTCCCATCTTATGTACCACTACTCTATTCATTCACTCTTTCCTTTAGTTGCATAGAAGTTCCTCATTTCCACTTCTCCATGCTTTTGCCTATATAAACCCCTCATTCTAGATTCTCCTTTCCTCATTATGAACCTATACTCCCTACTCATTTTTCGAGGAAGACCCAGACACCTCTTGTTCAAAACTTTTTCAAATTCTCCAGTCAAGTCCCCCCAGCCTCTCCAGGAAGAGTTCTTATGGTACTAAGTTAGCCTTCCGTATTATACAGTTTTGAATTTTCATGTGTCTTCTTCCCTCTTTCTTTCTTTCTTCTTCTCTCCATCCCCTTTCAGCATTTCTTCTCTTCCATTCTTCCTTTTGTCCTTGAGCCAGTACTCTGGCAACCTCAGCAGGCTCCTGTCACTGGGCTTCAGAACTGACTCAGCCCCAATGCCCACTGAAGAGCAAGTTTCAGGGCAGCTGGGACATCTGGGACTTGGCAATGGGCAACATAAGCCAAACACAGCAGAAAGCATGGGAAAGGGTTGGCATTTGGTGTTGAGCTGTTAAGATAGTCTTTAAAGTGAACTCTTCTATGAAACCTGCTTTTCTGACAGTAGTTGTTTTCCCCGATGATTAAGTAAATACTAACTGAAAGAACACTTGGTACTTAAGCAATGTTTCTACCTGATTGGAGGAAGCACGAAAAGCTGACTCATTTTTATTCATTCATGGACATTTACAGAGACCTATTTTAGGCTATATACAGGTCTGAGCTATTCTTGGAGGTCCATCACTTAGGATGCATTGGACCCGATCAAAGTCAATAGATCTGATCTCTTGAGTTCCAGAGTTGCATTTCCCACTGCCTAGTTAACCAAACCCCCTACATGTATCACAAACAGGCCCCGACAGAATTCTTAACTCTTTGCCTACCTGCCAACATTCTTCTTCTCTGACTTCCCCATCTCAGTAAATATCTGAGCATCCTAAAATCCTGAGTCATTCTTATATTAACCTCTTTCTATGCCCACCTACATCACAGTGTGATCAAATTCATCATGAGTCAGATTCCACCTAGGGCCTTGTTAAATTATAGATTGCTGGGCTCCTTCCCCAGGGTCTCTGATTCCATGCATCTGAAGTTTTAAGTAAGACCAGCTCTCCTTTCGTTTTGGGATGGATCTTATTAGGAAATGTTACACATAAAATCAAACCTTTAAGGGCTTGAATGTTTTTCTCACTTGTAGAGCCAAACATTCCAAAGATGTCATCTCATGATCCATCCAACAATTCCATGTAAAGCTCCACTGAGTAATATTTCTCAGATAGAATTTCCAAGATTCCAACAGGTTCCTTGATGTGCCCTGTTTCACCCTGAAATTTGTTGACTGATCCAGGATGAAAACTAACCCTGTTTGCTCATTTTTCATGGCTTTAAATCCATCATATGATAAAAGTTTCTAGGTGTCATAGAAAGGTGATCAAGTTTGCAACACTGATTTCTTGAATTTGAGGTTTTGGGCTAGTCATTTTACTCCTATCAATGTCAAATGCTTCATCTGTAAAAATGAAGCTGACTATATTTGCTTGTATGATTATGATGAGGATTAAATTACATAGCATATAAAGTACCGTGCACAGTTGTGGGAACATAATAGGTCCCACAACTAATAATAGCTATTATTATTAAGTAAAGCTGTTATTAAATAATGGCTTTCTTTTTTTTTATTATAATAATTCGTGCTTTGTATTTATACATTTTTGATAGGTACAAATTGATAAAGAAAAATGTGCACACATTTCTCATCTGACCCTATCCCCAATTCCCACCCCGCTCCCTCGCCTTCCCTCCCTCTCAAGTTCAGTTCAGTGAGTGATCTTGATATAATTGTGTAAGTACATCATGTGCCTTAGTATGCTCTCCCCCACCCCACCCCCCGTCCATTCCATTCCCTTCGGTTAAGTCTACTTCTTTGTTTATCGAGGGTCTCCACTTTTTCATCTGGGGACCCTCTTATGTCCCATCAACTCCCTAACATCCGCATATTAGGGAGAACATATGTTTCTTTACTCTTTGTGACTGGCTAATCCCACTTAACATAATGTTTTCCAGTTGCATCCATTTCCCTGCAAAGAACATGATTTTGTTCTTCTTTATGGCTGAGTAAAATTCCATTGTGTATATATCCCATAGTTTTGTAATCCATTCATCTGTGGATGGACATCTTGGCTGCTTCCATAGTTTGGCTATTGTGAATTGAGCCGCTATAAACATAGATACACATGCATC
>PVLC010013858.1:0-26857 GCA_004027655.1 Graphiurus murinus
ACCAGAGGCCAGCTGTGAATCCAGGTGAGCCACCCGCTACCCTCCAGACCTTCTGGGAGCAGGCGGAGAGGCCTGGAGGCAGGCTTGCATGGAAAGCAGTCTGAGGGCGCAGATCTTATAACCAGATCTTTTCTTCTCCCAGGCCCCTGCTGTGCCCCTGTGACAGCCACCCCTAAAGCCACCATGCAGCATGCAGGCTGAGGTCTGAGCTCCAGTGGGGGTGGAGCCTGCTACTGTCTCTCTCTCTTTTTTTTTTTTTTTTCCTTTTCTTTTTGTGATACAGGGAATTGAACCCAGGGGCATTCTACCTCTGAGCTACATCACCAGCCCTATTTTTCAATTTTTATTTGGAAACAAGGTCTCACTAAGTTGCTTTCAGCCTTACTAAGTTGCTGAGGCTGGCTGCAAACTTGTGATCCTCCCGTCTCAGCCTCCCAAGTACTGGGATTACAGGTGTGTGCCACCATGCCTGGCTTCCCCAGCCCTTTTTATTTTACTTTTAAAATGGGGTCTCCCTAGATTAATGAGAGTTTCACTGTTGCTGGGGCTGGTCTTGAACCTGCGATCCTTCTATCTCAGCCAACCAAGTACTGGGATTACAGGTGTGTGCCACCATACCCGGCTTCCATTTCTGTCTTCAATGAGCATCTGTCTGCTAGGTATCTAGAAGTCTTAGGAACCTGGGCTTTCTCCTTAGTCTGCAGGGGAGGAGGAAAGGTTCTAGCAGAGGGCCAGGCCCCCTGTGTAATTTAGGAAGGTCTCTAGGAGTAGATTTGTTGAAAAGGAGGCAGGGAAAGGGAGAGCTTGGAGGCAGCAAGGCAGGAGGCCAGGGAGGAGAGCGGGCCAGAGGCTGTGAACATGGGGAGGATCTGGTTCCTGCTGAGTGCCCAGGTGCCTGGTAAGGGCAAGCTGGTCTTGTGGGGGGAGTGGATCTTGGGGCAGCCTGGAGCTGGGCAGGGACCAGAGGCTCCAATTTTCTCCCCCCACCCCACCGACAACACACACAGATGCTCACTGGTGATTTTGTCCAGCATCATGTGCAGGCGGCAGCCAAAGGGCGCGTAGAAACCCACGGTCACTGGGACAGGCACATGGCAGAGAGTCTTGGCCAGGCAACTGCAGTAGACATCATCCTCTGTCAGGATGTCTGGGGATCGGGGTGGAGAAACTGAGTCAGTGAGGCTGGTCAGGCACCACCCTCCCTCCTCCCTTCCGCCCTCTGCAGTCCCGCCTCAGCCCCTCCCTGCACCAGCAGCTCCTCCCTGCCTCCCCAGAGGTGACTCAGGCCAAACCCTGCAGCAGAGGCCTCAGTGGCCACCTGCGGCCTCCGCCTTCCCAGGCAGATGTGCCCTCTGGAGGAACTGACCCTGGACCCAGCAGGCTGAGGCCAGGAGGCTGGGCTCTCCTCAGCCCCAGACTGGCAGCTTGTAGGAATCTGGCTGTCCTGGCCCTAGATCAGCAGGCTTGCTGGGTCACCTGCAACTGCCTTGGGAGAATCCACGGCCCTTTCTTAGGATGCTCAGATGCTAAGATACTTCATTCCACCCTCAAAAGTTCCCCCTGCAATTACAGGTTCCAGGACAGCTTCAGCAAGTAGTGAGACTCTCATCAACCTAGTGAGACTGTTTAAAAATAAAAATAAAAGCCGGATGTGGTGGCACACAGTTGTAATCTCAGTACTTAGGAGGCCGAGACAGGAGGATCACAGGTTCACAGGCAGCCTCGGCTACTTAGTGAGGCCCTCCACAACCTAGTGAGACCCTGTTTCAAAATAAAGAATAAAAAAATAGGACTGGGAGTGTAGCTCAGAGGTAGAATGCCCCTGGATTCAATCCCCAATACTGTAAAATAAATAAATTACTCAAATTTAGTAAAAAATAAAAATAGGTGTAGCTCAGAGATAGAATGCCTCTGGGTTCAATCTTTAGTACCACCAAAAAATAAAAAAGAGTTCCCGAGCCGGGCATGGTGGCTCACACTTGTAATCCCAGCATTTGGGAGGCTGAGACCGGAGGATCCGGGTTCCCGGCCAGCCTCTGCTACCTAGTGAGGCACTCCACAACTTAGTGAGACTTGGTTTCAAAATAAAGAATAAAAAATAGGGCTGGGGGTATAGCTTGGAGGTAGAATGCCCCTGAGTTCAATCCCCAGTACCGCTAAATAAATAAATAAATAAAATTAAAATTAAAATAAAAAAGAGTTCCCCAAGCCGGGCGTAGTGGCTCACGCTTGTAATCCCAGCATTCGGGAGGCTGAGCCCGGAGGATCCGGGTTCTCGGCCAGCCTCCAGCTACCTAGTGAGGCACTCCACAACTTAGCGAGACCCGGTTTCAAAATAAAGAATAAAAAAAATAGGGCTGGGGGCGTAGCTCGGAGGTAGAATGCCCCTGAGTTCAATCCCCAGTACTGCAAAAAAAAAAAAAAAAGAGTTCCCCATGCAGATCAGCTCCTCCCTGCCCTGCTAGCATTGGCCCAGGGTGGGTAGGCCCAGAGGACCACAGGTTTCTCTCTACATCCTGTTGACCCCTTACTCTGCCCTCTCCCTTCCACCCAGACCCCAGGCCCACAAGTCACTAATCCCCACTGAGCCTGGGCTTGGGAGAGAGAAATGCCAGACCAAGGTTCTAGTCCTGGCCCTGCTCTTTCTCTGCAGGAGCCTTGTAATGGCCTCTAGAAGTGCTCAGTCCCCACCTCTGAAAATATGACAGTGAATACAGAGGCCAAAGGGTCTGGCCAGGCCCTTGGTCAATGCCACTATTTTGAACAGACATTTAGGACACAGATTCCTGGCCCTGTGGGGCCCAGGCACAAGCACTACAATGTCCCCTCCACAGAAGGCACCCTGCCCTCTAACCTCAAGCCTTACTCCTTGGACCTGGAATTGAGGTGCCAAAAAGGTAGAGCTCAACAAAGCAAGGCACCTGTAATCTCAGTACTTGAGAGGCTGAGACAGGAGGGGACTGTGGGTGCTAGGACAGCCTCAGCAATGTAGTGAGACGCTCAGCAACCCAGCGAGACCCTGTTTCAAAATAAAAAGGACTGGGAGTATAACTCGGAGGTGGAATATCCCTGGGTTCAAACTCCAGTATCACACACACACAAAAAGTTGGGCATGGTGGCACACGCCTGTAATCCCAGTTTTTGGGAAGCAGAGACTGGAGAATCACAGGTCCAAGGCCAGCTTCAGGAGTTTAGCAAGACTCTGTTTCAAAACAAATAAAATTGGGCTGGGTGTGTAACTCAGAGGTAGAATTCTCCTGAGTTCAATAACCCAGTACAAAAAAAAAAAAAAAAAAGTAGGGCTCAGTGTGAGTGGTCAGGTCGGCCTCACAGGACATGGTGGTATAACTTATCCACTTTGAGTCCCAATGGGCAGCAGAAAGTGGGCTGAGCTTGGTGGCAGAGCCAGAGAGCAGCAGGAAGACTCAGGGCAAGAGGTCACCTGAGGTATCAGTAGCCAGGGTGGACCGAGTCTAGGCTCTGGCTAATCAATGGGTGACCTCACCTCGCTGGGCCTCTATTGTCCTGTGTGTGAGATGGGCATCCTGGCCCGAGGCTCCAGTGACAAAGTTGTACCCAACCTAAACCCAAGTCTTTGCTCACCATTACCTGCTCTACTTTCAAACCAGACCTCAAAACCAACCAGTGTGTCCCCACCTCCAATGCCAGCACCCTGGTCAGGCCGTCAGCACCTCCCACCCATCTCTTGCAGCAGCTGCCTGCTCCCAGGGGACCACTTCTGCCCTCCAGCTTTGGCCCATTTTCCCCGCTGGCGACTGGGGGTCCCAAGAGCCGACTCCGGACCCTGCGATGCTGCCGGTGGCTCCTGCCTTGCTCACAACACGGAAAAGTCACAGTGAAGTGCTGGCCTCCAGCCCTTGCCTTGGCCTACCCTGCCACACGAGTTTTGCTCGGATGTGGCCTTGATAAGGCCTGCTGCAGTGGCCCTGTTTTATCTGCAAACCCAAAGCCCCCTCTCCTCTCTCTGCTTTACTTGTCCCAGTGACACTTAATCTTGTTCCCTGTACCTGCCGTCCTCCTGGAGAGGATATGAGCTCCACTCTGTCCCCACAGCTGTCCCTGCACACACGGCCGTTGTTCAAAACCTAGTCCCTGACTGCCTGACTGGCAGAGGGAGAAGGTAGTCGCCCTCCCTGCCCCGCAGGCCGCTTCCTACCTCTTGCTGCAGCTCCACACCTGACCTGTCTCCCCCACACCAGAGCTGGCCAGCAAGCTGCCCCATGTCATGGTCTCCCATCCCTGCCCCATGTCCCCTGTGGCCTCTTGGGCCAGGGGAGAGAGGGCGGGGAGAAAAAGCAGAGCCAGGGTGTCAGCAAGAGGGACAGGGAGCAGGAGAGGGAGGGAGGCCCTTGCCACCCAGGTCAGGACAGAGGCACCGTGCGCAGGCCTGGCCGGAAGCTGCACTCCGTGACAGGTGAGGCAGAGGCAGCCACCTGAGGCCCAGGGGCGGGCACCAGTGTCCCTCATGACGGGAAGCATAGTGCGGGGTGAGGAGGGCAGGCTGGGGGCGCTAGCCAGGGAGCAAGAGGCCCAGGCGAGAAGTGAGGCGGGAGTAGGGGACAGAGCCCCCCGAGGAGGCCTGACTGAGCACCAGAGCCGTAGGAGGTGAAGGAGCCGCAGGCGGCTGGGGCCGGCAGGGGCCGGGCATCGGTGGGCTCGCTGGGCTCCAGGAGGGTGCCGGCTGCTGAGGGCAGGGCTGGGCTGCTGCTGGCCGTGGCTGGTGCTGTGGTGGCGGTGGGTGCAGGGGGTGGCTGGGGGGCGCTGGCAGGTCCCAAAGGGTTAGCGGCGGTGGTGGGCAGCCCCCTCTGTAACCCGTGAACCGGGCAAAGGCGCTGCCGCAGGGGGCTCGGAGGGAGGGGCTGCCGCTGCCGCTGCTGCTGCAGAATTGGGGGCTGGGGGCCCTGGCACCGGCCGCCGCCACCCCCCCGGCGACTGTGGTAGGCCTGCTGCCAGTGTGACTGGGGAGACGGCCAACAGAGCCCATGGGCTCGAAGGGCCGCTGGGTCCTGGCGCCACTGATGACAGCATCCTGGAAGGAAGGAAGTGGGGGTGACTGGGCCTGGGCCCCCGACCCCCAGGACACTGGCGTGAACCAGGTCATCTTCAGGTGGAGGCTGGGTCGGAGCACTGGTGGCCCGACAGGAGCAGGGTCCATGCTTTTCGGTGGCCGGGGGTTGGAGGATAATTGAGGTTTGTGTATCCTGTCACACCAAATTCCTCATACCATAAATTCTAGGGCCCAGAGGTTCTGGGGGGTGCTGAAAAGCCCCCACCAGGAGCTGGCCTGGCTGGCCCAGAAGAGGCCAGAGTGATGGTGGTGGTGTGGAGAGGCACTGGGCCAGGGACAGGAAGGAAGGAGGGGTGGCCGTGTTCCAGGACTCAGGCCAGGCTGGCAGGGAGGTGCTGACCAGGGAGGCCAGGGGCGCCTAGCCCCAGAGAGATGGAATCTGCCCTCCTGGGAGGTAACTGCCCCTCCTCACCCAAGCAGGAACACTGGTGGCCACCCTGGAAGTTGAACACCTCCTTGATTGGGGGTGTTCCTCCCTCCCACCATAGTGCTCACCCCCAGGTTGGGGGGCTGTACCCACAAGCCTGGAGATTGGGGGAGGGCCTCCCCTGCTCCAATCCCCAGCAGGGGTTCCTGCTTTTGTCCCTGTCACCCTGGCCCAGGTCCTGCCCTCCCCCCAGCCCCACTACACAGAGGCCCAGTACAGTGTCATGCACCTGTGATCCCAGCTACTTGAGACTGAGGCAGGAGGTTTTAGCTTAGGGGTTTGAGACCAGCCTGGGCAGCATAGCTCAACTCATCTAAAAAATTACAAAAACATGCCTGGCATGGTGGCTCACTTGTAATCCCAGTACTTGGGAGGATGAGACAGGAGGATTGCAGGTTTGAGGACAACCTCACCAAGTAGTGAGACTCTCATCAACCTAGCAAGACCCTGTTTCAAAATAAAAATAAGCTGGGATAGTAGTACATGCTTATAACTTTGGGAGGCTGAGACAAGAGGATCACAGGTTCTCAGCCAGCCTCAGCTACTTAGGCCCTCTGCAACTTAGTGAGACCCTGTTTCAAAATAAAGAATACAAAATAGGGCTGGGGTGTAGCTTGGAGGTAGAATGCCCCTGATTTCAATCCCCAGTACCAAAACAAAAACAGACGGGCATGGTGGTACATGCCTGTAATCCCAGTATTTGGGAGGCTGAGATAATATCATAGGTTCAGATTTGAGGCTAGCCTTGTTTATTTAATGAAACTTTGTTTTAAAATAAAAAACCAGGAGTGGTGGCGCACACCTGTAATCTCAGTACTTGGGAGGCTGAGACAGGAGGATCTCAGGTTCAAAGCCAGCAACCTAGCAAGATGTTGTTTCTAAATAAGAAATAAAATTGGAGCCAGGCATGGTGGCACACGCTTGTAATCCCAGCATTTGGAAGGCTAAGACCGAAGGATCCCGGTTCTCGGCCAGCCTCAGCTACCTAGTGAGGCACTCCACAACTCAGTGAGACCCGGTTTCAAAATAAAGAATAAAAAAATAGGGCTGGGGGTATAGCTCGAAGGTAGAATGCCCCTGAGTTCAATCCCCAGTACTGAAAAAAAAAAAAAAATTGGGCTGGGGGTGTAGCTTGGAGGTAGAATGAATCTGGGTTCAATCCCAAGTACCACAAAAAAATAAAGAATTAAATAAAAATAAAGCCAGGTGTGGTGGCGCACGCTTGTAATCCCAGCATTTGGGAGGCTGAGACCGGAGGATCTGGGTTCGAAGCCAGCCTCAGCTACCTAGTGAGGCACTCTGCAACTTAGTGAGACCCTGTTTCAAAATAAAGAATAAAAAATAGGGCTGGGTGTGTAGCTCAGAGGTAAAATGCCCCTGGGTTCAATCCCCAGTACCGAAAAAAAAAAAAAAAAGGGTTAAAAAATAAAAATAAATAAAAAATAAACTGGGCATGGTGGCACACACCTGTAATCCCAGTACTTGGGAGGCCTAAGACAAGAAGATAACAGGTTCGAGGACAGCCTTAGCAATGTATTGAGACTCTCAGCAACCTAGCAAGACTTTGTTTCAAAAAAACAAAAAATAAAAAGGGCTTGGTGTAGGCCGGGCGTGGTGGCACAGGTTTGTAATCCCAGTACTTGGAAGACTGAGACAGGAAGATTGAAGGTTCGAGGTCAGCCTCAGCTACTTAGTGAGGCCCTCTGTGAGGCCCTCCATAACTTAATGAGACCCTGTTTCAAAATAAGAATAAAAAATAGGGCTGGGGATGTAGCTCAGAGGTAGAATACCACTGAGTTCAATCCTCAGTACCACAAAAAAAAGGGGAGGGGGGCTGGTGGTATATCTTGGATGTAGAATTATCCCTGATATCAAAAAAGAAAAGAAAAGCCGGGCGTGGTGGCGCACACTTGTAATCCCAGCATTCGGGAGGCTGAGACCGGAGGATCCGGGTTCGCGGCCAGCCTCAGCTACCTAGTGAGGCACTCCGCAACTTAGTGAGACTCGGTTTCAAAATAAAGAATAAAAAATAGGACTGGGAGTGTAGCTCGGAGGTAGAATGCCCCTGAGTTCAATCCCCAGTACCGCAAAAAAAAAAGAAAAGAAAAAAATAGCTGGTCGTGGTGTGTGGTGGTACATGCCTATAATCCTAGTACTTAGGAGGCTGAGATAAGAGAATCAAAGACAGCCTCAGCAACTTAGCAAGATCCTGTCTCAAAACAAAAAAGTAAAGCCCTATGGCACACGGCTGTAGTCCCAGTACTTGGAAGGCTGAAACAGGGGGATCACAGGTTGGAGGACAGCCTCATCAAGGTAGTGAGTCTCTCAGCAACCTGGTGAGACCCTGCTTCAAATCAAAAGCATAAAAAGGGCTGGGGGTATAGCTCAGAGATAGAATGCCTCTGGGTTCAATCCTCAGCACCACAAAAAATAAATAAATAAATAAATAAAAAGGCTGGAGGTGTAGTTCAGAGGTAGAATGTTCCTGAGTTCAATCCCCAATACCCCCAAATAAAAACTACAAGAAAACCAAAAAAGCTTCTCTCCAGGGTCTGTGGTTCTCCTTCTGCTCAACCATCCATTGAGCATCCTCTGCCACCCGGGCCTCTCTCCCTGCCATGGCCCACCCCCCAAACTGAACCCTTACCTTTTTGATGCCCCAACTCTGGATCCAAGAAGTAGCGCTCAGTGGGGGTCCGGGCACTCTTGGTGAAGTGGACACTGTAGTGCTTGTTCATGGCAGGCTGTGACATGGGGGGCCTGCTCCTGGGTAAAGGGAGGACACCGAGGGCTCAGTGCCCAGGGTCAGGGTCCCAGCTGTGCCCAGAATGGTCCCTGAGACCGTGGGCTGGTGAGAGACCTGGTCCTGCTGTCAGTTCCCTAGTCACCAGGTTGGGGGTAGAAGTGGGAGGTGGGCATGGCCAGGAAGGGATGGAGGACACGGACGCTACCTCAGGGTGGAGGTGCTGGGCAGGTGTGGGCCGCGGAGAGGGGGAGCCCATGTGGGGAACAGAGGCTGGGGGCGTGGGAGGCTGATGCCGCTTGAGTTGGCGAGAGGCCAAGACTCGGAGGGTGGCAAGTTTCAGAGCTGGGTACACTTGGGGACTGGGAGAGGGGATGGGGTAGTGGAGATCTGGGGGACCAATGAAATTGCAGTGGTCCAGTTTGGGGAAAGGCTCAGCAAACTCCGGCCAGGCGGGGTATGCGGCTTTTTTAATGTGAAGAGCTGAAAGCAGAGGCAGGAAGGATGACAGCAGGTGAGGCCGAGGGGCCGAGGGGGTTGGGGTGCGAGGATTGGGGGCTGGGTGTGTGGCCCTGCCCACCACCTCCCCTGGCCCTGGGGTCCCAGAACATACCTGGCAGCGGCCTCACGGCCCCAGCTCCCTACCCGAGCTGCCCGGCCAGCCCCACAACTGTCCAACCGTCCGCGCAGGCCCAACTGGAGCCCCGCGCTGCCCGCCCGCCCGCCCGACCGGTTTGCCTGCCTGTCCCCGCCCCGCCTTGCAGCCACCTGTCCTGACGCTCTCTAGGACTGGGTGCTCCAACGCTGCCACATCGTATCCCAGGAAAGCGATGGAGACCAAGTCCACGGCGAGCCTCACACGCTGCCGCAGGGCCTGTCGCAGGTCCCTGGCACTCCTGCTGGGGGACAGGAGGCTGCCACAGGGAGGAAGAGTCCTGTGAGAGGGCACAACCCGGTTCGGTTCCAGTTCTTCCAGGGCCCAGCTGTGTGACCTTGGGGAAGTGACTTCACCCCTCTGAGCCTCGTCTTCCTCATTGCTCAGTGGGCCAGATTGGCACGCGCCTCTCCAGAGTGTCAGCAGGGAAGAGGTAGGAGTGTACCTGATCCAGGGCCAGGCCCTGGCAACAGCCCACTTAGTAGGTGCTGCTCAGGATGTTTTACATTCGCCCGTGGCGACAGCGCACGCATGGAGCGGCTTCCCCGGGCCGGTCCTCCAGTGGCCCTTTTCTTACGGGGACCCAAGGGTGATGCCCACTTGACAGATGAGGAAACTAAGGTGCAGAGATGGGATGCCTCTTGCTCTGGGCCACACAGAGGCAGAGTGGGGACCTGAAAGCAGGTGGTGGCCTGTACCCCCAGGCTCCATCTCCCAGCTGGGTCAGCGCTCCTGCCTTGCTGGGGTGGCCTGGGCAGGGGCATTAGATACTGGGGCCCTCTCCCTCTGTCCTCTGGGCCGTCTCCCTGCGGCCTTGGTGCAAGGAATAAACAAGTAGTTTCCCTGAGTTGGGACAGTCTTCTGAGAACAAAGGGATCCCACTGGCCCTGCAGGGCACTCCCTCTGAGTCCTGCCTGGTGACCACACTGCCCCCCACTGCCAGGGCAAAGCCCCTTCCTTCCACTGGAGTCCACTTCCGTCTCTTCTCCCCACAGGCCTTCACACCCATTCTAGTATGTGTGGTGCTAGGGATTGGACCTAGGGCACTCTACCTTCAAGCTGTGCTCCCAGCCCTATTTTATTTTTAATTTTTTTTTCAGTACTGGGGATGGAACCTGGGGGCATTCTACCTCCGAGCTACACCCCCAGTCCTATTTTTTATTCTTTATTTTGAAACAGGGTCTCACTAAGTTGCAGAGTGCCTCACTAGGTAGCTGAGGCTGGCTGTGAACCCGGATCCTCCAGTCTCAGCCTCCTGAATGCTGGGATTACAAGCGTGCGCCACCATGCCTGGCTCTATTTTTTATTTTGAAACAGGGTCTTGCAGCCAGGCACAGTAGCACACGCCTGTAATCCCAGTACTTGGGCGGGCAGTCGGTCTTGCTAAATTGCTGAGGCCACCATGCCTAGCTCCTTTTTTTTTTTTTTTTTTTTGTAATTGAACCTAGGGGCATTCTACCTCTGAGCTACACCTCCAGTCCTTTTTACTTCTGTTTGTTTGTTTGTTTATTTATTTATTGTGGCACTGGGGATTGAATCCGGGGCATTCAACCTCCAACTTACACCCCCAGCCCTATTTTAATTTTTTTTTGAAACAATGTCTCTAGGTTGATGAGAGTCTTACTACTTGCTGAGACTGTCCTTGAACTTGCAATCCTCCAGTCTCAACCTCCCAAGTACTGGGATTATAGGTGTGTGCCACCATACCTAGCCTCACTCTTATTTTGAGACAGGGTCTCGATAAGTGGTGAAGGTCTCACTAAGTTGCTGAGGCTGGCCTTGAACTGTGATCCTCCTGTATCAGCCTCTCAATTACGGGGATTACAGGCATGCACCAACAAGCCTGGCTTTGAGCCCATTCTTGTTCTGGATTGAGCCCATAGGCACTCCACCTCTGAGCTACATCCTTAGCCCTTTTTTTTTTTTTTTGCAGTACTGGGGATTGAACCCAGGGACATTCTACCTCCGAGCTATACCCCCCCCCCCCAGCCCTATTCCTTATTCTTTATTTTGAAACGGTCTCACTAAGTTTCGGAGTGCCTCACTAGTTAGCTGAGGCTGGCCTGGAACCCTGATCCTCTGGTCTCAGCCTCCCAAATGCTGGAATTACAAGCGTGCGCCACCACGCCCAGCTTCCCCAGCTCATTTTGAGACAGGGTTTCGCTTAGTTGTCCAGGCTGGCTTCAAACCTGTGATCTTCCTCCCTTAGCCTCCTGAGTCGCTGGGATTACTGGAGTGCACACTGCACCCAACTCCCTGCCCTCACCTCTACAGAGCTCTGCCCTCCCCTGAAGCTGGGATGGCACACCAATGTTGGGCTTCTGCTGGTGACCCTTAGCCCATGCCAACTCCTGTCCTTTGGCACAGGGGAGGGACTGTTGGGGCTGCTGTGGCACAGAGGGTCACTATGGCCTGTCAGCACAGGTTGGGAAGGGAATGGAGTGAGGCACAGAGCCAGGCCAGGCCAGGGCCGGAGGGGTGTCTGTACCAGACGCTTGTGAACTGCAAGGCAAGGGCCCCTCCTCCTCCCACTGGGATCTCTCTCTGAGGCCAGTACTTCCCCGGCAGGCAGTGGAGGCCAGGTGTGTGACAGTCCCGGTGTTACAGATGCAAATGTGAGAATGTGGCAGGGTGAGGGCAGCGGCTGGATCACTGTCTGGGGTACGGCCTGTGTTCACCAGACAGGCCGGTGAAGTATGTGCGAGTTTGGTACAAGGGTACGTGGCCTCTCCCCTGCCCGTCAGCGCTCTGGACACCTCAGCCTTGCCCCCTGCCCCAGGAGGGCACCTCAGATTTCTTGATGGTAGAGAAGCTACCAAGGGCAGGGCCAGGTGTACTAGGATGGCAGCCAAGAGCTCAGGCCACCAGCTGGACACTGAAGGGAGTCCTGAGGGGGAGGAGAGCCGCAGTCGCTGCACAGAGGCCCCACACACCTTCCTCTCGGAATCCCATGACACACCCACAATCTTTTTTTTATTTTTATTTATTTATTTATTTATTTATTTATTTATTTATTTATTTATTTATTTGCAGTACTGAGGATTGAACTCAGGGGCATTCTACCTCCGAGCTATACCCCCAGCCCTATTTTTTTTTTTTTTTATTCTTTATTTTGAAACCGAGTCTCACTAAGTTGCGGAATGCCTCACTAGGTAGCTGAGGCTGGCCGCGAACTCGGATCCTCCGGTTTCAGCCTCCCGAATGCTGGGATTACAAGCGTGCGCCACCACGCCCGGCTCACATCCACAATCTTTACTGAGCATCTGCCAGCTGGAACGACACATCTTGTGTCCCTCCAGGCAAGTCCCAACTGTGTGGGACTGCCTGCCCCCTGAGACCCCCACTTTCCTTTCCTTCTGACACCCTCCTCCTCTCTTCTTTTCTTTTTTCTTTTTTGGTACTAGATGAACCTAGGGGCACTCTACCACTGAGCTACACTCCAGCCCATTTACTTATTTATTCATTTATTTATTTTGTGGTACCAGGGATGGAACCCAGGGGCAGCATTCTACTGCGGGGCTATATCCCCAAACCTATTTTCTTTCTTTTTTTTTTTTTTTTTTGTTTTTTTTTGGCGGTACTGGGGATTGAACTCAGGGGCATTCTACCTCCGAGCTATACCCCCAGCCCCATTTTTTTATTCTTTATTTTGAAACCGAGTCTCACTAAGTTGCGGAGTGCCTCACTAGGTAGCTGAGGCTGGCCGCAAACCCGGATCCTCCGGTCTCAGCCTCCCGAATGCTGGGATTACAAGCGTGCGCCACCACGCCCGGTTCCCAAACCTATTTTCTATATTGGAAACAGGGTCTCACTAAGTTGCTGGGGCTGGCTTTGAACCTGTGATCCTCCTGTCTCAGCCTCCCAAGTACCGGGATTACAAATGTGTGCCACCACGCCCAGCTCCCTTTTATTTATTTTTAATTAATTAATTAATTAATTTTTTTTGCAGTACTGGGGATTGAACTCAGGGGCATTCTACCTCCAAGCTACACCCCCAGCCCTATTTTTTATTCTTTATTTTGAAACAGGGTCTCACTAAGTTGCAGAGGGCCTCACTAGGTACCTGAGGGTGGCCAAGAACCTGGATCCTCCAGTCTCAGCCTCCCAAACGCTGGGATTACAAGTGTGCGCCACCACGCTCGGCTATTAATTTTACTTTTTTAATTGGTGCCTTTTATTTATTTTGAGAAAGGGTCTTGCTAGTTTGCTCAGGCTGGCCTCCAACTTGTGATTATCGTGAGTGGCTGGAATGACACCACATCTGGCAGTTCTCGCTATTTATTTGTTTATTTATTTATTTTTGTGGTACTGGGGATTGAATCCAGAGGCATTCTATACCCCTAGCCCAATTTTATTTCTTATTTGGAAACAGGGTCTCGCTAGGTTGCTGAGTCTCACTACTTGCTGAGATTGTCCTTGAACCTGCAATCCTATCTCAGCCTCTCAAGTACAAAGATTACAAGAGTGTACGACCACACTGGGCTTGGTCGTTCCTCTTGAGCACATGTAACCCTCAGATCCTGGAATCCCGGCACCAGTACCCAGACCATCCCCAAAGGCAGCAGCCCGGGGTCCAGGGCCAAGCTACCAGCTGTCTCCTGGAGGGATGAAGGCCAGGGGTGCAGTACAGCTGGGCAGGGGGTGGGCTGGTGTCCTCAGGACTTCTGGATCACCACCTGGAACTTACCTGGAAGGGAAGGGCCACTTTAGCTGGAGGCTGGGATCTGGCCACCAGCCCAGGGTTCACCCTTGCTGTACTGACAACCTACATGGCCGAGGCCTGGACTCAGCTGACAGGTGAGTGGGTCAAAGGGGACGATGCTCCCGCCCACCTGGCCCACATCCCAGGGCTTCGTGGGTGACTTGTTTCTGTGGCTCGTGTTACCAGGCCCTGCCCACTTGGGCCCCACGAGTGACTTGGGGAAACGGAGGAGAGGGAAGAACTGGGGAGGGGGAGGCCTGGCTGCAGGCTCGGGGTAGGCTGCCCTCGGTAGGGACAGGGCTTCAGCTCCTCTTAGAAGTGCCTGAGGGGACCCGAGGACACCCATCAGGTAGGCTACATGTCCCTACCCCTCTCCTCTGGAGCTCCCATCAGGGAAACCAATAAGAAGAACGTCTTATGATGTCCCCCTGGGTTTGCGTTGGGAAAAACATGTTCAAAATCACCTGACATTTCTCTCCGGGGCTGGGACACACACACACACACCAGGGAAGCAGGCTGGGGCCTTCCCGGGAGGGGACACAATGGACCTGTACCTGCTGCGTGGCCTGAGCAGGTGACGTAGGGCCCCAAATCTCACATCTCAGCAGCCTGGGCTCACTTCCCCAGCACCCAGCACAGAAGGGATAAGCAGATCCCCAGACTCACAGGCCGGCAGGGCTGCCACGGAGGCGGTGACCAGGCTCTGGAAGCCCAGGGTACGGAGGGCGCCACACAGAAGGCCGCAGGTGAAGGCCAGGAACTGGGGGGGGGACACAGAGCATTGTGGGGGCAGGGGAGGCCAGCGCCCAGGTGCTGGGCTTCAGGACCCCCCAGGCCTGAGAAGAGGTGACAGGTGAAGTCCCAGCTGCCCCCCCCATACCTTGGGAGCTTCCTCCAGATACTGTGGACCTGAGGCCATCGGCACCAGGAGGGGGAAGCTGTTGTCCTGCAAGACATAGGTCCCCTGGGAGCAGAGGCGAGGCCAGTGGAGACTGGGCCAGTGCAATGGCAGTGTGGGGAGGGGGAGCCAGGACCCCACCCTCAAGCCCTCTGTGGCCAGGGACCGCAGAGCTCCGCTCACCAGGAGCGTCCTCCTGCCCTTCTGGCTGCCCGACTTCCTGAGGAAGGAGCCCCTGCTTCCTGGGGTTGCTGGGAACCCCAGCCGCGTGGCGCTGGGGTGTAGCACAGCGTGGGTGTTCAATGGGAACAGGGACCAGAGTTAGACAAGCAGCGTCATGCTGAGGCCGGATGCTGCCAGTCACTACGGCTTCCACCTGCTCTGGGGCTAGATCCAAGGCTGGTGGAAGTTCTGGAAGATGCCCCACAGCAGCCCTGGCTTCTCTTAGAGGATCAGAGGCCCAGAGAAGGGGCAGCTGCAAATGGGAAACCCAGGTGCCTGCCTCCCAGCACTAGACAGGCCCCCAAGAGGCCAGTTGCAACCTTCCTCCCTGGGTTCAGTGGCAGGGCTGGGGCCGGGCCAGGTGCTGGGTGCATACTCACCTGGTGATTGGTGCGGAGGCCATCCATCTGCTTTTGGAATGTGGCCACCCACAGGTCTTTGCATAGGAACTTGAGGACATCCAGCTCCTCCCTGAAGGCCAGTGTCTCCCGGGGCAGCCTGGTGGGGTGGAGGGACACATGGGCCAGGCCCGGGCAGGGGCCAGGGTGAGGAAGTGGGTTGGCGTGTGTCCTCCCCACCCTCCCAGCCAGGGCGGGGGAGGAGGAGTGGCGCTCTCACCTCTCACCCAGGGCCTGGCCCACACGGAAGCCTATGCCCTCTAGGATGGACAGGCGCATCTTCTGTCCCTAGAAGACCAGGGAAGAGAGGCTAAGGTGCCTTGGCTACCTCCCAGCAGGAGCCAGCTAGACCCAGGAGCTGTGTGCCTGCCAGTCCAAGGGTGGAAACAGCAGCTGAATGGGGGCTTCCCGCCCAGCCTGGCCAGCGCAGGTGGCAGCCCTGCCCCTTGCCTATGTCTTCCTGCTCCGCAGACCTCACAGGCTCCCGAGTCTCCTTGGACCTCCGGACCATCCTGTCCTCCTCCAGGAGCCTTGGGGAACCTTCCCAGGCTCTTTCCTCTTCACTGACAACACTCACCACAAACCACCTGTGTGAGTCCTCAGGACACCTTCGAGGTAGGCACTAGAAAGACCCTCAAGTGCCAGGAGCTAGGGCTGGCCCCAGAGGGGGCTGTGAAGGCACCTAAGACCACAGGCCAGAAAAGACCAGCGAGATCCCTGGAGGACACGTGAGGCTGGGGAGGGAGATCTGTGTTTGGGCCCTGCTGTGATCCTCCCATCCCAGCCTCCCAAGTACTGGGATTATAAGCATGTGCCACCATGCCTGGCTCAGATGCAATTTTTTTTTTTTTCAGTACTGGGGATGGAACATGGGGGCATTCTACCTCTGAGCTATACCCCCAGCCCTATTTTTTTATTCTTTTTTTTTTTTTTTATTGCGGTATTGGGGATTGAACTCAGGGGCATTCTACCTCCGAGCTACACCCCCAGCCCTATTTTATTCTTTATTTTGAAACCAGGTCTCACTAAGTTGCGGAGTGCCTCACTAGGTAGCTGAGGCTGGCTGCGAACCTGGATCCTCGGGTCTCAGCCTCCCGAATGCTGGGATTACAAGCGTGCGCCACCACGCCCGGCCTATTTTTTATTCTTTATTTTGAAATAGGGTCTCACTAAGTTGCGGAGTGCCTCACTAAGCAGCTGAGGCTGGCCGTGAACCCAGATCCTCCAGTCTCAGCCTCCCAAATGCTGGGATTACAAGGGTGTACCACAATGCTCGGTTTCAGATGCAATTTTTAAAAAAGAAAAAGCCAGGCATGGTGGCGCACACTTATAATCCCAGTACTTGGCCAGCCTCAGCAACTTAGTGAGACTCTGTTTCAAAATGAGAAATAAGATAGGGCTGGGGGTGCAGCTCAGAGACAGAATACCCCTAGGTTGAATCCCCACCACTACAAAAAATAAATAAATAAATAATTTTTTTTTTCATTTGTAGTTGGCCGAATCTGCACGTGCAGAACCCATGAATGCAAAGGCCAAACTATGCTTGGCACATAGTAAGTACCCAAGAACAGGAGGCCTGCATTTGGCCCACAGGAAGATCTGCTAGGTGAGAGAAGGAAGAGGGCAGGGACAAGGGAGGACCATGAGAAAAGTACCGTGTCCCACACAGGACCCTGAGGAACAGGGCTCCCGGGGGGGAGGGAGCTGAGGAAGCCCTGGCAGTTGCTGCGCTGGCCCGTGAAAGCCCTCAGCAGCTCTCTGAGCCTCCAGTTCAGGCCACATCCCAGTGTGTTCCATGGGAATCTCTGGTGCGGGACCCCCACATCAAAATCCCAATGGCAGCTGCGCAGGGATCCGTGCCTGGGAGTCCCAGGCAATCTCAAGAGCTGACAACTGCGGTGTGCAAAGCTGGGTACAGCTGTTGCCCACACTGGCCTGACCACAGAAAGCCATTAAAACCCTTCCAGAGTGTAAGAGATGCCCACACACTGGGAGATGCAGGGAGGGTGAAAGCATAGGGGAGGGAGGCCTGGCTACACACCCAACTCCACCCCGAGAGCAAGGGCCTCCATTCCCACAGCCTGGGCTTCCCCATCTACTGAGCGAGAGGACTGGCCTGACCTCTGGATGGTCAGGAGGACCAAGTGCAATCCAGAGTGTGCTGCCCAAGCCAGGCGTGGTGACGCACACCTGGAATCTCAGCACCTATGAGGCTGAGAAAGGAGTATAGCAGGTTTGAGGACAGCCTCAGCAGTGTAGCAAGACCCTGTTTAAAAAAAAAAAAAAGTGAGCCAGGCATGGTGTCACACGCTTGTAATCCCAGCATTTGGGAGGCTAAGACCGAAGGATCCCGGTTCTCGGCCAGCCTCAGCTACCTAGTGAGGCACTCCACAATTTAGTGAGACCCAGTTTCAAAATAAAGAATAAAAAATAGGGTTGGGGGTATAGCTCGGAGGTAGAATGCCCCCAGGTTCCATCCCCAGTACTGAAAAAAAAAAAAAAGTGTGTGTGTGTGTGTGTGTGTGTGTGTGTGTGTGTGTGTATGATGCTAAGGGTGGAGCTCAGAGGTAGAAAGCCTCTGGGTTCAACCCCAAATACAATAAAGAGAGAGAGAGAGAGAGAGAGAGAGAGGGAGAGAGAGAACAGTGCCAATCAGGACTGCAGGTGGAGACTCTCACATAGCAGGAGCTATCATGGGTGCTGATACTCAAGGGATCTCGGTGCCCTCCCCTGTGCCACTCTCCACAGCATCAAGTCTGCATTCACTTCTGTGACAAATCTACACTGAGGGTGCAGTGATCAACACAGACTTGCTCCCAGCCCACGCAGGGCACACAGTCTAGCAAAGGGCATGGTTGTGAAGCGAAGGGTCACACAGAGCACAGATGCAGCTGTATTCTGTGTGATGGGGGCCACTGGGGAGAGTGAGGAGGAGCTGTGAGGATGTGTAAAGGAGACCCAAACTTGCCTTGGGGGCTTAGGAAAGGCTTCCCTGAAGAAGGGCCATTTGAACCACGATCAGAAAGATTAATAAGTGTTAGCCGGGCGTGGTGGCGCACGCTTGTAATCCCAGCATTCGGGAGGCTGAGACCGGAGGATCCGGGTTCACGGCCAGCCTCAGCTAACTAGTGAGGCCCTCCGCAACTTAGTGAGACTCGGTTTCAAAATAAAGAATAAAAAATAGGGCTGGGGTATAGCTCGGAGGTAGAACGCCCCCGAGTTCAATCCCCAGTACCGCAAAAAAAAAAAAAGTGTTAACCAAGTGAAGATGTGACAGGAGAAATGGGCAAGAAGGGATACAGGTGGCCAGATGTGGTGGCCCATGCCTGTAATCCCAGTACCTGGGAGGCTAAGACAGGAGAATTACAGGTTCAAGGCCAGCCTGGGCAATTTAGTGAGATCCTCAGCAACTCAGTGAGACCCTGTTTCAAAATAAAAATGGCAGCTGGGCATGGTGGCCCACGCTTGTAATTCCAGTACTTGGGAGGCTGAGACTGGAGGATCCAGGTTCGTGGCCAGCCTCAGCTACTTAGTGAGGCCCTCTGCAACTTAGTGAGACCTTGTTTCAAATTAAAAAGATTAAAAAAGCCGGGCATGGTGGCACACGCTTGTAATCCCAGCATTTGGGAGGCTGAGACAGGAGGATCCAGGTTCTCGGCCAGCCTCAGCTACCTAGTGAGACACTCCCCAACTTAGTGAGACCCTGTTTCAAAATAAAGGATAAAAAATAGGACTGGGGGTGTAGCCTGGAGGTAGAATGAGTTCAATCCCCAGTACCTCCAAAAAAAAAGATTAAAAAATAGTACTGGGGGGGGGGGATGTAGCTCAGAGGTAGAATGCCCCTGGACTCAATCCCCAGTACCGCAAAAAAAAAAAAAAAAAAAAAAAGCTGGGGGTGTAGTTTGGAGGTAGAATCCTCTGGATTCCATCCCTAGTACCACACACAAACACAAAAAGAAGGGGTATAGGTGCATTTTGTGGGGACAGAGAAGAGTGAGCCTGGACAACCGCAGGCAGGGGAAGGGACAAATGAGAAGCATTTACACAAGAGAATGGGCAGGGCCTGGTGGAAGGCTGGAGGTGAGGGAGAAATGGCAGTTGTCCCTGAGTGTCTGGTTTGAAAGGCAGAAAGGATGGGGTGTTGAGATACTGTGACCATCCTGCCCAACCCATGGGCTAAAGCACATTCTTCTGCTAGGCTTTATCATTCTTACAGCAGTTACATAGTGTGCCACATACTTCACTTTGTGTGTGTGTGTGTGTGTGGTGCTGGGGATTGAACTCAGGGGCATTCTACCTCCAAGCTATACCCAGAGACCTATTTTATTTATTATTTGGAAACAGGGTCTAACTAAGTTGACGCAAGCCTTACTGAGTTGCTGAGGCTGGCTTTGAATCTGTGATCCTGTCTTGGCCTCCCAAGTACTGGGATTACAGGTATACACCACCACGCCCAGCTCCCAGTCTTTTTTTGGTACTGGGGATTGAACCCAGATACATTCTACCTCTAAACTATACCCCCAACCCGATTTTATTTCTTATCCAGAAACAGGATCTCACTAGGTTACTGAGAACCTTCATAAATTGCTGAGGCTGAGTTTGAACCTACAATCCTCCTGACTCAGCCTCCCAAGTACTGGGATTACAAGCGTGCGCCACCATGCCTGGCTTGCTCCCTGTCTTTTTTATTGTTCATTTTAAAACAGAGTCTCATTAAATTGCTAAGCCTGAAGCAAGGTATGGTGGTGCACTCCTGTAATCTCAGCACTTGGGAGGCTGAAACAGGAGGCTCACAGGTTCCAGGACAGGCTCAGCAAGTAGTGAGACTCAGCAACCAGGGAGACCCTCTTTCAAAATAAAAATAAAATAGGGCTAGGGGTGTAACTCAGAGGTAGAATGTCCCTGGGTTCAATCTCTATTAACACACACACACACACACACACACACACACACACACACACACAGAATAAAATAAAATAAATTGCTGAAACTGGCCTCAAACTCCCAATCTTCCTGTTTCATTGGCACTGAGGATTGAACCCAGGGTCTTTCTACCTCCGAGCTATGCTCCCAGCCCTATTTTATTTTTATTTTGAAACAGAATCTCGCTAGGGTGATGTCTAATTACTTGCTAAGGCTGTCCTCAAACCTGCCATTCTTCTGTGTCAGCCTCCCAAGTACTGGGATTATAGGCGTGCGCCACCCCGCCCGGCATCTGTTTCAAACTTCTAAATACTGGGATTACAGGTGCGCGCTACCGCACCCGGCTGCCTATTTTATTTGTTTGACTCGCTACTAAAACCTAAGATTCATGAGGATCTGCTGTCTGAGTCCCTGTAATACAACAGATCAATGAGCATTTGCCGAGTGGATAAATGTCCCTTCTACTCCGAAAGTTACTGCTAGGATGCCCATTTTGTAAAGGAGGACACTGAGGCACACAAAGATTAAGTCATTGTGTCGCACACCTAGTGAGTGGTGGAGGCGTGTCCTCAGTACATGACAAATAATAATTATTATAATTACTACCCGCTTACTCTGTGCCAGGCCTTGATCTAAGTGCTTTACCCCGAGTCATCTCGCTCAACTGCAACAATAACACGCCAGGGAGCTACTGTCGCGACCCCAACTTCACAATGTCAGCGCCCGAAGTCACCCAGTGAGGCGGGGCGGGTCCAAGGGTTCGAACCCTGCGGCAGACGTATCTTCCGCACACCCGAGGCCTGCACATCGTCTTTCCATCGCGGCCCGCGCCTCCGCCCCCCGGGGCCCGGTGCTCACCCCCGGGCCCGGGTCGGGGTCGGGAGCCCACAGTTCCGCCACCATCTCAGTATGCAGAAACTCGAACAGCACCGCATCCGCCATGTGCCAGTCTAGCTAGCCCAACGACAGTCGAGCGATTCCTGCTCTCATTGGTCAGGCTAAGCAAGCTCCTCCTCCTGCATCAGTGTGAACCCGCCTATCCTCCCTTCCATCCGTGTTTCAGACTAGCCCCGCCTTCCCGCCTGGCTCACGCAATAAGCGTGCGAGCCTGGGAGCCCCGCGTCTCATTGGCCATACGCGATAGCATCTTCTGCCCTTACCTTGATCACCCTTCCCTATTTCCGGATTCTAGGGCAATCCATTGGCCAAAGCCCTGATATTGTCATTTTTTACGCAACTCCTATTTGTCCATTAAAGATTTTCCTCGAAGCACAACACGGAAGCGCCTTTCCAATCACCTCTCCATTGGCTGTACTGCCATCACGTGACTCTACTACGCGCACATGCCCTCAAGACAGTGCTGAGAACTGGCTTCCTGATTGGTAGAGAGTGGCCCCTCGAGACTTGGCCGCGGAACGCCCGCCTAACCCGCTCTCCTATTGGTTGAGGCTGTAGCCTTCCCTTCTCATGTGAAGACGCCTCACTTCCGCCAGGTAGCGGGTCCCGGGGTTCGGGAACTTCGGTGACTTGGTATGGCTTTCGGTGATTGTGCTACCACCCCGTCTCCCGTTAGCGCACCCACTCGAGTCCCCTCGACAGGCGCCCTTTCTATAACTGAGCGGCTCACGAGGCTGCAGTGTCCCCAAGTCTGACACCGGCATGGAGGGTGTGTCCTCGGCTAGGAAGCGAATTCGGGAGAACTTGGTTTGGGACTCTGGGAATTCGGGCCTCAGTTTCCCCATCTGTACACTGAAAAGGCTGGGGTCCAGTGGCCCCATCTTTACCCAGTTTACAGAAAAGGAAATGAGACCCAGACTGGGAAAGTGGTTGGCCCCAAATCGCTAAAAGAATCAGTGGCGGAACTGAGAATTTAGGGTCGGCCCTTTCACCCCGCGGGCGCCCGCCTCTCACGCCGTCCCTTCGCTCCTCTTCTCCCCTAGCCCCGCGCCATGGCATCCCAGGGTCGTCGGCGGAGACCGCCACGGAGGCCAGGGACAGTGGTCCCTGGGGAGGCGGCCGAGACGGACTCGGAGCTCTCTGGGTCCTCGTCGGAGGAGGAGCTGTACCTGGGTCCTTCGGGCCCGACGCGCGGCCGTCCCACGGGGCTGCGAGTGGCCGGGGAAGCTGCGGAGACCGACTCGGAGCCGGAGCCGGAGCCCACGGCCGCACCGAGGGACTTGCCTCCGCTTGTAGTGCAGCGGGAGTCGGCCGAGGAGGCCTGGGGGGCCGAAGAGGTTCCGGCACCCGCCCCCGCGCGCTCGCTGCTGCAGATCCGGCTAGCGGAGAGCCAGGCGAGGCTGGACCACGACGTGGCAGCAGCTGTGAGCGGCGTGTACCGCCGTGCGGGCCGGGATGTGGCTGCCCTGGCTGGGAGGCTGGCGGCCGCGCAGGCGGCGGGATTGGCGGCAGCCCACAGCGTGCGCCTGGCTCGAGGGGACCTCTGCGCGCTGGCCGAGCGCCTGGACATCGTGGCTGGCTGCCACCTGCTGCCGGACATTCGCGGTGTGCCAGGGACCGAGCCTGAGCAAGAATCAGGACCTCGGGCCTAGCCGACACCCAGCTTCCCCACTTAATTGCCTCTTGGGGGCAGGCCTTGCCACCTCTGGGACCTGGCCCTGGCCCTTGTATCTCTGTCTCCCCTCTCCCATCTTGCTGTCACCCTAAGGCTAACCCGGCCTCCCTGGATAGTGCCCTCCCCTCGGCCCCAACCCTACTACTGGGCCTGCTCCCCACTTTTCTGCACCTGCAGGAGGGCTTGGCTCCAGCCGCTGGCAAATAGCTGCTCCTTGGTTTGTTTACACCTGGAGTTCGGCCTGCCTTTCCTCGTGCTCTGAATTTGGTTTCTACCCCTAGGAACCCCAGGCCCTGGCGTCTTCCTCCGATCTCTTGGCTCTGCCTCCAGTCCTAGCACAGCTTAGGGAATTTTCAACCCTAGGTTAGGTCCTTTTTTTTTCTTTTCTCCCCAAACTTTGCTCTGGTTCCATCCAGGTTCTAGTTCTTGCTCTGCATCTCTTGGCTCCTCCTCCTTGGGCTTAGCCTGATCTAGTTTCCTTAAGTCCAGCTGTATCCATAGGGTATGTTTTGTTTCCCCTTACTTTTCCCATCTTGCTTATTCTATTTACCTGGTCCTGGGCTCCAGGGATTCCCTATAGTTTCCTTCCTAAGGCCTCATTTGGGCCCTTGTTATCATTCCCATTTGTGAATGATGCCCCCTCTAGACTCACGGGGTCACCCTCCTCCAGACTCCTGAGACCAATATGACATCTCTTCTGGACAGAGTAACTCTCCAGACCAAGATGGTGCCCACTCCTGACACTCCAGACTCAAGTGACATCTTTCAGGTACTTGGGCCCAGTTCAGCCCCACCTTGGTGCTTTTGGTGTGTGGGACACCACTTTGCAGATAAGAGCCTGCCAGGCAGGCACCATGATGGTTTCTGTATGATAAAGCCTGGGACTTCTGATCCATTTCTGGGGCTGGAGGTAGCAGCCTCTTTCTGCACCTTCTCACCTGCTTCCTCTTTTAGCCTCAGCAGCTCTGGTCTCAATCTGTCGCACTCTCCTCCCCCATTACCCACCCTCCTTAGCCAAGCCCAAAGCTGATATTTGAGGCAGAGAAGAGCTGTCTGTAGCGGACTCATTAAAATTCAGAACATTTCCCCATGTGCTCATTTCCTCTTATCTCTCCTCCCATGTCTGGCCGTTGAAGGTGAAGTTGTGGTTGGGTTTTTGCTCTGGTTCTGTATTCATTTGTATTAAATTAATTCAACACACATTTTTTGGGTACCTGTCCTGTGCTCAGTGCTGGGGGATGACAGCCAGTCCCTGCCTGCAGAGAGCCCACAGTTTGGTGGGGGAGAAATGACATTAATAAAGTATTCTATAGTTGGGTGTGGTGGTGCATGCTAGTAATCCCAGTGCCTGGGAGGCTGAGACCAGAGGTTCAAAGCCAGCCTTGGCAACTTAGTGAGGCTCTCAGCAACCTAGTGAGACCCTGTTTCCAAAAAGATATAAAATCAGGCTAGGGGTGTAGCTTGGAAGTAGAATGCCTCTAGGTTCAATCTCCAGTATCAATAATAATAATAATAATAATAATGTATTCTATAAATAGTAATAAGGAGCCGGGCGTGGTGGCGCATGCTTGTAATCCCAGCATTTGGGAGGCTGAGACCGGAGAATCCAGGTTGGAGGCCAGCCTCAGCTGCTTAGTGAGGCACCTGCAACTTAGTGAGACCCGGTTTCAAAATAAAGAATAAAAAATAGGGCTGGGGGTGTAGCTCAGAGGTAGAACGCCCCTGAGTTCAATCCCCAGTACTGCAAAAAAAATAAATAAATAAAAAAGAAGTAAAATGCCCCTGGGTTCAAGCCCCAGTACCACACACACACACACACACAAATTGTTTATATAGGTTGCATGTATTTACAAAATTCCTTTTTGTTTTGTTTTTGTATTTGTTTTGTTTAGTTCTGGGAATCAAACTCAGGGGGACTCCATCACTGATCTACACCCCTAGCCTATTTATTTATTTATTTATTTATTTATTTATACTGGGGGTTGAACCCAGGAGCATTCTACCTCTGAGCTAAACCCCCAGTCCTATTTAATTAAATTAATTAACTTATTTATTTTGTGGTACTGGGGATCCAAGGTTTGGTTTTTTTATTGTTGTTGTTCTGGTTTTTTGTTTTGTTTTGTTTTGTGGTACTAGGGATTGAACCCAGGGGCATTCTACCTCCAAGCTACACCCCCAACCCTATTTTTTATTCTTTATTTTGACACAGGGTCTCACTAAGTTGTGGAGGGCTTCACTAAGTAGCTGAGGCCAACTGCAAACCTGTGATACTCCAGTCTGAGCCTCCCAAGCTGGGATTACAAGCGTGTGCCACCACGCCCAGTGAATCCAGGGGTGTTCTACCTCCGAGCTACATCCCCAACCCAATTTTTTTTTTTTGAGGTACTGGGGATTGAACCCAGGGGCATTCTACCTCTGAACTACACCCCAGTCCTATTTTTTAACCTTTATTTTGAAACAGGATCTCACTACGTAGCTGAGGCTGGCTGTGAACCTGGATCCTTCAGTCTCAGCCTCCCAAGTACTGGGATTACAAGCGTGTGCCACCATGCCTGGCTTATTTTTCTTATTTTCATTTTTTTAAAATTTTTTTTGGCGGTACTGGGGATTGAACTCAGGGGATTCTACCTCCGAGCTATACCCCCAGCCCTATTTTTTATTCTTTATTTTGAAACCGAGTCTCACTAAGTTGCGGAGTGCCTCACTAGGTAGCTGAGGCTGGCCGCGAACCCGGATCCTCCGGTCTCAACCTCCCGAATGCTGGGATTACAAGCGTGAGCCACCACGCCCGGCTTTTATTTTTCTTATTTTCAAACAGGGTCTTTCTAGGTTGATGAGAGTCTCACTACTTGCTGAGTTGCTGAGGCTAGCTTTGAACCTGTGATCCTCCTGTCTCAGTCTCCCAAGTACTGGGACTACAAGTGTGAGCCACCATGCCCAGCTCTGATTTTTATTTATTTATTGGTACTAGGGATTGAACCCAGGGGCATTCTACCTTCAAGCTACATCCCAGCCATATTTTATTTTATTTATTTATTTATTTATTTATTTTTGCGGTACTAGGGATTGAACTCAGGGGCATTCTACCTCTGAGCTATACCCCCAGCCCTATTTTTTATTCTTTATTTTGAAACTGAGTCTCACTAAGTTGCGGAGTGCCTCACTAGGTAGCTGAGGCTGGCCGCGAACCCAGATCCTCCAGTCTCAGCCTCCCAAATGCAGGGATTACAAGCATGCGCCACCAAGCCCGGCCCTATTTTATTTTTATTTGCAAACAAGGTTTCGCTAGGTTGATGAGAGTCTCACTACTTGCTGAGGCTGTCCTCAAGCCTGGGATCCTCCTGCCTCAGCCACCAGAGTAGCTGGATTTACAGATGTGTGCCTCCGTTATTGATAGAGTCAAATCAAGGGCCCGAAGCAGCTAGGTTGAGAACAGGGACTAAAAAAAAGGGCATGTGAAGCCAGGTGTGGAGGCGCATAGTTGTAATCCCATTACTTGGGAGGCGGAGACTGAGGGATCATGGGTTTGGCTATCCTCAGCAACTTAAGTCCTCAGTAATTTAGTGGAACTCTGTTTCAAAAAAAAAAAAAAAATAGGACTGGAGGACTAGTGCAGAGGTAGAATGATAGAATGCCTCTGGGTTCAATCCCAGCACCAAAAAAAAAAAAAAAAAAAAAAAGACCTATGAGGTCCTTTGCTGATCTTGGACCTTGAGCCCAGGCCCTGACCCGGGAGACAGCAGGGGGTGGCGCTGAGGCGGCGGGCTGAGCCTCCCCTGGGTGCTAGTCAGCAGGCCCGGACTGTGGATAGACACCTGCTGGAGCTCGGGCTCTGCCAGGTCACGGGTCCGCAGGGACTGCGATGGAGTCCCACTGGGACTTGCTCAGAGCAAGGGGGCTGCTGCTGCAAGTGACTTGAGGGAGTCTATGTCTACCTGCTGCCCCACACAGGCCGGGCGCACTTTGGCTCGGGGTGCTTTGGGCCTGGGGCACCTGAGAAGTGCAGGCTTCAAAAAAGGCGACGTGGGTACCCGGGAGCGGGGGCCATAACTGGGAGGCTGAATCAGGAGGATTGGAAGTTCAAAGCCAGCCTCAGCAACTTAGTGAGACCGTCAGCAATCTAGCAAGACCGTATTTCAAAATGCAAAATAAAAAAGGGCTGGGGGTATAGATTGGAGTTAGTAAAAACAAAAGCAAATGGGGGTGAGGGTTGCAGGACTGAGAAGTG
>PVLC010013858.1:26957-40690 GCA_004027655.1 Graphiurus murinus
GCCCTATTTTTTAATTCTTTATTTTGAAACAGGGTCTCATGAAGTTGCGGAGTGCCTCACTAGGTAGCTGAGGCTGGCCGTGAACCTGGATCCTGAGGTCTCAGCCTCCCAAATGCTAGGATTACAGGGGAGTGCCACCATGCCCGGCTTGAGATCCTGTTTCAAAATAAAAAATAAAGCCAGGCGTGGTGGCGCACACTTGTAATCCCAGCATTTGGGAGGCTGAGACGGGAGGATCCGGGTTCTCGGCCAGCCTCAGCTACTTGGTAAGGCACTCTGCAACTTCGTGAGACCCTGTTTCAAAATAAAGAATGAAAAATAGGAAGCCGGGCGTGGTGGCGCACGCTTGTAATCCCAGCATTCGGGAGGCTGAGACAGGAGGATCCAGGTTCCGAGGATCGGGGTTCATGGCTAGCCTCAGCTACCTAGTGAGGCACTCCACAACTTAGTGAGACTCGGTTTCAAAATAAAGAATAAAAAATAGGGTTGGGGTATAGCTCGGAGGTAGAATGCCCCTGAGTTCAATCCCCAGTACCGCAAAAAAAAAAAAAAAAAAAATTGGACTGGGGATGTAGCTCAGAGGTAGAATGCCCCTGGGTTCCATCCCCAGTACCACAGTAAACAAACAAACAAACAAATAAATAAATAAATAAAATAAAATAGGACTGGGGGTGTCGTTTATAGGTCGAATGCCCCTGGGTTCAATCCCTAGTGCTGCAACTATCAGTAACCTAGCAAGACTGTTTCAAAAGATAAAAAGGCCTGGGGTTGGAGTTTGGCAGTGAAATCCCCCTGGGTTCAATCCTGAAAGAAAGAGTGAGAGAGAGCAAGAAAGAGAGAGAATATGGGGGATGAAGAAGAGGGAGGGGTCAGTTCTAGGATGCAGCGTGGAGGAGCCCGCAGCAGCATCAGGCGCTGGGGTGAACTGAGGTTGGGCCAGGACACCAGGCAGGGCTGCTGGGGAGGAGGCAATCCCCTTGTGACCCTTCTCTCTCCCCCAGTGGTGACAGGAGCCACCAGCCACAGGGGCAGGGAGGTTCCTTGGGATTTGGGCGGTGGTGGGGGCTCCAGCTGCCCGCATATGCTGACAGGGCCGCTCCTCCCAGAAGGCTTCCCTGACGCCTGGCTTCCCAATCCTGGGCAGCGTCCTGTCAATCCTCTCATTATCACTTGATTCAGTTCACTCAAAGCATATTTATTTATTTATTTATTTTATTTATTTATTTATTTTGCAATAATGGGGATTGAACCCAGGGGAATTCTACCTCCGAGCTACACCCCCAGACCTATTTTTTTTTTTATTCTTTATCTTGAAACAGGATCTCACTAAGTAGCTGAGGCTTCGAACCCAGATCCTCCGGTCTCAGCCTCCCAAGTACTGGGATTAGGAGCGTGCGCCACCACTCCCGGCTAGCTCTTTTCTTTTAGATTCCATGTGTAAGTGAGATCAGACCGTATGTGCCTTTCTGTGCCTGGCTCACTTCCTTTAATGTCCTCCACTTTGGTCTATATTGTCCCAAATGCCAGGTTTTCCTTCTTTTTGAAAGCTGTGTAGTATTCTGTTGTGTAGAGATGGACACTTAGGCTGATGGCGAGCAGAGCTGCAATGAACATGGGGGTGCAAACGTCTCTTTGACATACTGCTTTCCTTTCGCTTTCAGCATACCCAGTAGTGGGGTTGCTGGATCTGGTTGTTTTTTGTTTTTTGTTTTTCCCAAATGAATCAATCTTGTATTCCTGTGACAGACCTCACCTGGTCATGATCTCTTATCCTTTCTGTACATTGTTGGACTTGATTTACTAATACTGGGTGAAGGATTTTTAGATTTATGATTATGAGGGGCCTTGGTTCGCAGTTTTCTTTTCTCCTAGTATCTTTCTATGACTTTCAGTACTGGGATGATGCCAACTTCATAAAATAAATTATGCCGGGTGCGGTGGCCCACAGCTGTAATCCCAGTATTTGGGAGTCTGAGACAAGAGGATCCTCAGCAAGTAGCGAGACTCTCGTCAACCTAGTGAGACCCTGCTTCAAAATAAAATTGGGAGCCGGGCGTGGTGGCACATGCTTGTAATCCCAGCATTCGGGAGGCTGAGACCGGAGGATCCGGGTTCGCGGCCAGCCTCAGCTATCTAGTGAGGCACTCTGCAACTTAGTGAGACTCGGTTTCAAAATAAAGAATAAAAAATAGGGCTGGGTGTATAGCTCGGAGGTAGAATGCCCCTGAGTTCAATCCCCAGTACCGCAAAAAATAAATAAATAAAATAAAATAAAGAGTAAAAAAAATAGGGCTGGAGGTGTAGCTCGGAAGTAGAATGCCCCTGAGTTCAATCCCCAGTACCACACACACACACACACACAAAAAAAAACAAAAGTTGCTGAAGCTGACTTTCAACCTGTGGTCCTCCTGTCTCAGCCTCCCAAATCCTGGGATTACAGGCGTGTGCCACTGCACCTAACTCTCCGTGCCTTTAAAGTCAAGAGATAGCTGGGCATGGTGGCGCACGCTTGTAATCCCAGCATTTGGGAGGCTGAGACCGGAGGATCCCGGTTCACGGTCAGCCTCAGCTACCTAGTGAGGCCCTCCACAACTTAGTGAGACCCTGTTTCAAAATAAAGAATAAAAAAAAAAAAATAGGACTGGGGGATGTAGCCCGGAGGTAGAATGCCCCCGAGTTCAATCCCCAGTACTGCAAAAAAAAAAAAAAAAAGACTAGCCCGGTTAGGTAGCACATGCTTGTAATCCCAGCACATGGGAGGGTGAAAGAGGAGGATTACAAGTTTCAGAGTAACATGTGCAATTAGCAAGACTCAAAATAAAAAAGGACCAGGCATGGTGGCTCACACTTGTAATCCCAGTACCTGGGATGCTGAGACAAAAGGATCACAGGTTCAAAGACAGCCTTAGATGCTGGGCATGGTGGCGCACGCTTGTAATCCCAGCATTCGGGAGGCTGAGACCAGAGGATCTGGGTTCGCGGCCAGCCTCAGCTACCTAGTGAGACACTCCGAAACTTAGTGAGACTCGGTTTCAAAATAAAGAATAAAAAATAGGGCTGGGGGGATAGCTTGGAGGTAGATGCCCCTGAGTTCAATCCCCAGTACCGCAAAAAACAAAACAAAAACAAAGACAGCCTCAGCAAGCAGTGAGATTCTCATCAACCTTGTTGGGGTACATGGGGGCAAAGAAAGCATGGCCCAACAGCAGGAAACAGGCTTTATTTAGGAATAAAACCCAGAAGGAGCTGGGCGAGGTGGCCCATGCTTGTAATCCCAGTACTTGGGAAGCTGACACAGGAGGATCCGGGTTCGCGGCCAGCCCCAGCTACTTAGTGAGGCCCTCGCAACTTAGTGAGACCCTGTTTCAAAAATAAAGAATGAAAAATAGGGCTGGGGGTGTAGCTTGGAGGTAGAATGCCCCTGGATTCAATCCTCAGTACCAGAAAAAAAAATTTTTTTAAACCAAAACCAAACAAAAACAAAAAAAACCTGGAAGGAGGCATCTGACCGGGGAGAGAGCCCACAAGAGTCAGAAGCCCACCTCCTTATAAGCTAGGGCTTTTTATGGGGCAAGAAAGTCGGAGGGGGGGGTGCAGGAGTAGCCGTGTAAGCCACTAGTTGATGTGTAGTGGCCAGGTCATCTCGGGGCAGGGCAATGTTGCGGGGGGGGGGGGGTTCTTTTTGTTTCTTTGTTCTTGATCCTCCTCTGGCATGACCTCATGGCCACACCTCACAGTCAGATTTCATAGTGCCCACAAACCTAGTGAGACCTTGTTTCAAAATAAAAAAAATAAAATAGGGCTGGGGGTGTAGCTCAGAGGTAGAATGCCCCTGGGTTCAATCCCCAGTACCAAGAAAAAAACAAAAAAGTTATGAGACTAAAGGAGATAACTATGGGGCAGGGACAGATGGAGAAGCACAGTCTAGGTCCCTTGAGCTCCCAAAGTTAAGAGGACCAGACGCCGGGTGCAGGGGTATACACTTGTAATCCCCATACTTGGGAGGCTGAGACAGGAGGATCACAGGTTCAGGGACAATCTCAGCAAGGAGTGAGACTCTCATCAACCTAACAAGATCCTGTCTCAAAATAAGAGCTGGGCATGGTGGCCCATGCTTGTAATCCCAGTACTTGGGAGGCTGAGACTGGAGGATCCAGGTTCACGGCTAGCCTCAGCTATTTAGTGAGGTGCTCTGCAACTTAGTGACACCCTGTTTCAAAATAAAGAATAAAAAATAGGACTGGGGGTGTAGCTCAGAGGTAGAATGCCCCTGGGTTCAATCCCTAGTACCACAAAAAATAAATAAATAAGCCGGGCATGGAGAGAGAGAGAGAGAGAGAGAGAGAGAGAGAGAGAGAGAGAGACACACACAACACACGGAGGTGAAACCCAGTAGTAGCCTGGGTGTCTGCTCACTCGCTCTTTACTGCCCTCTGTTGGAAATCCTATAGAATATACTGGTGACCTTAGGACCAGGAACTCTGGACAACTGTTTTAACAACTACAAATTAAAGTATGTATCCCTTTTGATGAGGCGCCATTCTGCGGTGCCCAACCTGCACACCTGTTCACGTTGGTCATGGTGCTGACTCTACTGGAAAACCAGTGCTGCACGTGGATTGTCTAAAATTTTATCAGGGATATTCTTTTTTTTTTGGTCCTGTGGATTGACCCCAGAGGCATTCTACCTCCAAGTTACACATCCTGCCCAGTTTTATCTTGTTTTTTTGTTTTGTTTTGTTTTGCGGTACTAGGGATTGAACTCAGGGGCGTTCTACCTCCAAGCTACACCCCCAGCCCTATTTTTTTATTCTTTATTTTGAAACCGGGTCTCGCAAAGTTGTGGAGTGCCTCACTAGGTAGCTGAGGCTGGCCTCGAACCTGGATCCTCTGGTCTTAGCCTCCCAAATGCTGGGATTACAAGCGTGGGCCACCATGCCCGGCTCGTTTTTTTTGTTTGTTTGTTTGTTTTGTTTTGTTTTTTATGCGGTACTGGGGATTGAACTCAGGGGCATTCTACTTCCGAGCTATACTGCAGCCCTATTTTTTATTCTTTATTTTGAAACAGGGTCTCACTAAGTTGCCGAGTGCCTACTAAGTAGCAGAGGCTGGCCTCGAACCTGGATCCTCCGGTTTCAGCTTCCCAAATGCTGGAATTACCAGCATGCGCCACCACGCCCGGCCCTTTTTTTTTTTTTTTTTTTTTTTGCGGTACTGGGGATTGAACTCAGGGGCATTCTACCTCCGAGCTACACCCCCAGCCCTATTTTTTATTCTTTATTTTGAAACTGAGTCTCACTAAGTTGCGGAGTGCCTCACTAGGTAGCTGAGGCTGGCCACGAACCTGGATCCTCAGATCTCAGCCTCCCGAATGCTGGGATTACAAGCGTGCGCCACCACGCCCGGCTTATTTTTTATTCTTTATTTTGAAACAGGGTCTCACTAAGTTGCGGAGTGCCTCACTAGGTAGCTGAGGCTGGCCGCAAACCTGGATCCTCCGGTCTCAGCCTCCCGAATGCTGGGATTACAAGCGTGCGCCACCACGCCCAACTGCCCGGCCCTATTTTTAATTCTTTATTTGAAACAGGGTCTCACTGAGTTGCAGAGAGCCTCACTAGGTAATTGAGGCTGGCCGCGAACCCGTATCCTCCTGTCTCAGCCTCCCAAATGCTGGGATACAAGCGTGTACCACCATGCCCAGCTCCAGTTTTATTTATTTGGAAACAGAGTCTCAGTAGGTTGTTGAGAACCTCACTAGGCTGGCTTTGACTCTGTAAACCTCCTGTCTCAGCTTCCCAAGTAATGGCACTACAGGTGTGCACCACCACTCAGCTTCTGAATTATATACTTTATTTATTTGATATCTTTTTTTTTTTTTTTTGTGGTACTGGGGATTGAACCCAGGGACATTCTACCTCCGAGCTACACCCCAGCCCGATTTTATTTTTTATATTTATTTATTTATTTTGTGGTATTGGGGATTGAACTCAGGGGCATTCTACCTCCAAGCTATACCCCCAGTCCTATTTTTTATTCTTTATTTTGAAACAGGGTCTCACTAAGTTGCAGAGTGCCTCAGCTGAGGCTGGCCGCGAATCTGGATCCTCTGGTCTCAGCCTCCCAAATGCTGGGATTACAAGCGTGCACCACCATGCTCAGCAGAAATTCCCATTTTTAGAGAGAGAGAAAAAAAAAAAGGCCAGGGTGTGATGGCACACACCTGTAATCCCAGTACTTAGAAGGGTAAAACAGGATGATCACAGGTTCCAGGCCAGTCTCAGCAAATTAGCAAGGCTCTCAGCAACTTAGTGAGACCCTGTTTCTAAATAAAAAATAAAATAAAGTGGGAAGTGTATGCCCCTGGATTCCACCACCCCCAGTAACACACACACACACACACACACACACACACACACACACACACACATACACAAATAGTGCCACACAAGCCGGGCATGGGGTACACGCTTGTAATCCCAGCATTTGAGAGGCTGAGACTAGAGGATTGGGGTTCGCAACCAGCCTCAGCTGCTTAGTGAGGCCCTCCGCAACTTAGTGAGACCCTGTTTCCAAATAAAGAATAAAAAATAGGGCTGGGGTATAGCTAGGAAGTAGAATGCCCCTGAGTTCAAGCCCCAGTACTGCAAAAAAAAAAAAAAAAAAAAAAATAGTACCAGGCTGGTGGCACACACCTATAATCCCAATACTTGGAAGGCTGAGACGGGGAAAGCAGGTTCAAGGACAACCTCAGCAAGTAGCAAGATTCTCAGCATGGTGAAACACTGTTTCAAAATACAAAGGGCTGGGGGTGTAGCTTGAAGACAGAATGCCCTTGACCTCAATCTCCAGCACCACACACATGAAAAAGTACACTGTTGTGAGTAGCCTATATTTGGGTCTGGTGTTATTCAGTCTGACCATCTCTGTCTCACAATTTGACGTTTACACAATTTGAGTTCGATGTGATTATACATTATCTTTATTTTTCTGTCTGCACCATCTGGTCTTTGTTTCTCTTTTACCATCTTCTTTCAAATGAATCTAGTATTTTTTTATTATTCTATTTTATCTTCTTTGAAGATTTATTAACTACAGCTCTTTATTTTGTTATTTTACTGGTTCCTTTGGAGTTTATAGTCTGCATCTTTAACTGGTCACAGACTACCTTTGGAGGACACAATACCAGTTCACATATGGCATACAAATGTCTTTTTTGTGTGTGTGTGTGGTACTGGGGATTGAACTCAGGGACATTCTACCTCTGAGCTATACCCCCCAGTCCTATTTTTTATTCTTTATTTATTTATTTATTTATTTTGCGGTACTGGGGATTGAACTCAGGGGCACTCTACCTCCGAGCTACACCCCCAGCCCTATTTTTTATTCTTTATTTTGAAACCGAGTCTCACTAAGTTGCGGAGTGCCTCACTAGGTAGCTGAGGCTGGCCGCGAACCCGGATCCTCCGGTCTCAGCCTCCCGAATGCTGGGATTACAAGCGTGCGCCACCACGCCCAGCTCTTTTTATTCTTTATTTTGAAACAGGGTCTCACTAAGTTGCAGAGGGCCTCACTAAGTAGCTTAGTAAGACCCTGTTTCAAAATAAAGAATAAAAATAGGGCTGGGGGCATGGCTTGGAGGTAGAATGTTCTGGGTTCAATCCCCAGTACCACAAAAACAAACATACACACACACACACACATACATACATACACAAAACAACAACAACAAAACACACACACATACACACACACACACACACACACACACACACACACACACAGTCATTTCCTTTCATACTCCCCTGCCCCGCCCCGTGGTATTGGGGATTGATCCCAGGGGCATTCTTCCTCTTAGCTACACTCCACACCACACCCCATATTATTATTATTTTGTTGTTTTGAAACGGAGTCTTGCTAAGTTGCTGAGGGTCTTGTTAAATTGCTGAGGCTGGCCTCTAACCTGGAATCCTCCCGTCTCAGCCTCCCAAGAACTGGAATTATACGCATGTGCCACTATGCCCAATTTAACACAGTCCATTTTCTTTGAAAGAGATTTAAATAAGCAAAACAGCTTGTATAATTCCCCACATGGTTGCCCCTTGCATTCTTTCTTTGTGTAGACCCAGATTTCCATCTGGTATCTGTTTCTTCTGCCCCAAGGGCTTTCCGCGACATTTCTTGCAGGGCAAGTGTGCTGTTGATACATTCCTTAGTCTCTGGTATGTCTGGAAAACTCCTTATTTTGCCTCCTGCTTAGAAAATTGTTTTGTTTTACTTTGTGGTACTTGGAATTGAACTCAGGGGCATGCTACCTCCTACCTACATCCCCAGCCCTTTTTATTACTTGGAAACAGGATCTCACTAAGTTACTGAGGCTGGCCTTGAACCTGCGATCCTCCTGTCTCAGCCTCCCAAGTACTGAGATTATAGGTGTGCGTTACCATACCCAGCTCCATTCTACTTTCAATTTCTTTACGAATCTGACCACTTTCAGTTCCTCATAAAGTGGAATCATGCACAATTTGTTCTTTCATGACTGGTTTAATCCCCCGAACCACAAAAATAAATAAATAAATAAATAGGGCAAAGGATGTATCTTGAAGTTAGAATGCCTCTGCGGAGGAGGATAAGTACTAGCTAGATGCTGTTTACAAGATTGAAATATTACAAAATATTTCTCTGACCATAACGGAAACCAGTAATATGAAGATATCTCAAGAAACCCACAAAAATTTAGAAAGTAAATATCCCAGAGGTCAAAGAAAAATTTTAAAAAGTAGAAATGGAGCCGGGCGTGGTGGCGCACGCTTGTAATCCCAGCATTTGGGAGGCTGAGACCGGAGGATCTGGGTTCGAGGCCAGCCTCAGCTACATAGTGAGGCACTCTGCAATTTGGTGAGACTCGGTTTCAAAATAAAGAATAAAAAATAGGGCTGAGGGTGTAGCTCAGAGGTAGAATGCCCCTGAGTTCAATCCCCAGTAAAAAAAAAAAAGTAGAAATGTATATAAAACTAAACAAAATATGTGGCAAAGTAATGCTCAAAAGGACATTTATGGGGTTTTGTATGAGTTTTTGTTTGTTTGCAGTACTAGGGATTGAACCCAGGGGCATTCTACCTCCAAGCTATACGCCCAGTCCGGCTTTTTACTCTTTTTTTTCTTTTTGGCTGTACTGGGGATTGAACCCAGGGGCATTCTACCTCCAAACTACACCCCCAGTCCTATTTTTTATTCTTTATTTTGAAACAGGGTCTCACCAAGTTGCAGAGTGCCTCACTAAGTAGCTGAGGCTGGCCACGAACCCAGATCCTCCGGTCTCAGCCTCCCAACCACAAAAATAAATAAATAAATAAATAAATTACAAGCATGCACCACCACGCCCAGCTTCTTCTCCTTTTGTGGTAATGGGGATCAAACCTAGGGGCATTCTACCTTCAAGATACCCTCAGCTCTATTTTCTTTTTTATTTTGAAGCAGGGTCTCACTAAGTTGCTGAGGGCCTTGCTAGGCTGCTGAAACTGTTGTCAAACCTGAGATCCTCTTGTCTCAGCCTCCCAAATACCGGGATTACAAGCATGCACCACCATGCTTGGATCCCTTTTTTCTTTTCTTTTTCTTTGGGTACTAAAGACTGAAGCCAGAGAAATTTTACCTCTGATGTACACCCCCAGCCCTTTTTATGTTTTGTTTTGAAACAGGGTATTACTGCGCCAGGCGTGGTGGCACATGCTTGTAATCCCAGCATTTGGGAGGCTGAGACTGGAGGATCCAGGTTCGCAGCCAGCCTCAGCTACCTAGTGAGGCCCTCTGCAACTTTGTGAGACCCTGTTTCAAAATAAAGAATAAATATAGGGCTAGGGGTATAACTCGGAGGTAGAAAGAAACAGGGTCTTACTAAGTTTCTGAGAGTCTCACTGAGTTGCTGAGTCTGGCCTCGAACCTACGATTCTCCCGTCTTAGCCTTCCAAGTACTGAAATTATAAGTGTGCACCACCACTCCTGGCTTCCCTTTCTTCTTCTTCTTCTTTTTTTTTTTTAGGAACTGGAGATTGAACTCAGGGGCATTCTACCTCCAAGCTACACCCCCAGTCCTATTTTTTATTCTTTATTTTGAAACAGGGTCTCACTAAGTTGCGGAGTACCTCACTAGGTAGCTGAGGCTGGCCGCGAACCCGGATCCTCCGGTCTCAGCCTCCGGAATGCTGGGATTACAAGCATGCGGCACCACGCCCAGCTCAACATGATGTTTTGATATATGCATACATTGTAGCATGGTGAAATCAAACAAATATCCATTACCTCACATACTTCTCATTTTTGTGTGCGGTGAGAACTCCTAAAACCTTTTCTCTTAGCAATTTTCAAAAAAACATGTTGTTACTTACTATAGATGCCATGTTGCATAATAGATCTGGACTTCTTCTTCCTGTCCTGCTGAAATTGTGTACCCTCTGACCAACATCTCCCCAAACCCTCCTTCTTCCTTCTTCTTTTTTTATCTTTTTTTTTTTTTTTTTCGGTACTGGGGATGGAACCCAGCAGCATTCTACCTCCAAGCCACACCCCTAACCCCTAGCCCTATTTTATTTTGAAACAGGGTCTCACTAAGTTGCAGAGGGCCTCACTAAGTAGTTGAGGCTGGCAGCGAGCCTGGATCCTCCTGTCTCAGCCTCCCAAGTACTGGGATTACAAGCGTGCCACCACTCCCGGCTCTCCATCCTCCCTTCTGCAGACAGTGATTCTGCTATTGGCTTCTGGCTGCAGTGAAGCACCCACAGAGCTGCTGGGCAGGCTGGCCACACCTTGGGCCTCCCGCTCGCCTGGGGCAGGCCCTCCACACTGTCCAGAGGCTTCTACAGGTTGCCTTAAGCAGCTGGTTCCATGGAAAATTCCCTGCCTGGGTCCAGGGTTCATCAGAAAGGCTTTGGGACCCTGAGGAGACTGGAGGCCCCTCACTCTCAGGCTGGGAGGCCTCAGGACAGAGGTATCCCACCCTGCTCTCATGTTTCTCCTTCTAGAATTTTCTACCCAGCTCTCTTTTGTGACCTGGCTGCAATTTTGCTTTTTTTTTTTAAATATTATTTGGTACTGGGGATTGAACCCAGGAGCATTCTACCTTTGTGCTATGTCCCCAAGCTCTTTTTAATTTTTTTATTTTACTTTTGGAACTGGGGATTGAACCCAGAGGCATTCTACCTCCAAGCTATAATCCCTGTCCAATTTTTAATTTATTTGGAAACAGGGTCTCAGTAAGTTGCTGAGGGCCTTGTTAAGTTGCTGGGGCTGGCCATGAACCTGTGATCCTCTTGTCTCAGCCTCCCAAGTACTGGATTACAAGCATGCAGCAACACACTGGGCTTATACCCTTTTTTATTTTGAAACAGAGTCTCACTAACTTGCTTTCGCTGGTCTAGAACCTGTGATTCTCCTGTCTCAGCCTCCTAAGTACTGGGATCACATGTGCGCCCACACCGCCCAGTGCAATATCACCTTTGATGAAGTGGAATTCTCCTGGTCTTCATTGTGTCAGCACTAGTGGGAGCAGAATGGCCTTAGAGGTTGCAACAGGCGTTGTCTCCTCCTGACTCTCCTCTTGCCTGGGACCATCTGAATAGAAAGCCTCCTCCCAAGCCGGGCGTGGTGGCGCACGCTTGTAATCCCAGCATTCGGGAGGCTGAGACCTGAGGATCCAGGTTCGCAGCCAGCCTCAGCTACCTAGTGAGGCACTCCGCAACTCAGTGAGACTCTGTTTCAAAATAAAGAATAAAAAGGGGCTGGGGGTGTAGCTCGGAGGTAGAATGCCCCTGAGTTCAATCCCCAGTACCGCAAAAAAAAAAAAAAAAAAAGAAAGCCTCCTCCCAGCCGGGCGTGGTGTCCCAGGCTTGTAATCCCAGTACTGGGGAGGCTGAGACAGGAGGATCATAGGTTCAAGGCCAGCCTCAGCTACTTAGGCCCTCCGCAACTTAGTGAGACCCTGTTTCAACATAAAGAATAAAAAATGGGGCTGGGGGTATAGCTCAGAGGTAGATACCCCTGGGTTCTAGCCTTAGTAACACACACACACACACACACACACACACAACCTCCTCCCATCTGGCTTCATCTCTTCTTTTTCTTTTTTCTGTTGTTACTTCCTCTTCTTCGTCTTCGTCATCTTCGGGTACTGGGGATCAAACCCAGGGGCATTCTACCTCTGAGCTACATCCTCAGCCCTTTTATTTTTTGTTTGAAACAAAGTCTCACTAGGTTGCTGAGGCTGGCCTTGAATCTGCATCCTCCTGTCCCAGCATCAGAGGCGTGCACCACCACGCCTGGCTTTGGCCTCATCTCTTTCCACTCAGGGTAAAGTTTTCAAGGTTCATCCATGTCATAGGACATCTCAGTGCCTTGTTTCTTTTGACTGCCCAGTGATGTTGCATGGTTTAAATCAGCCCCATTTTATTTACCCAAGTGTTCGTTGATGACCGCTGAGGTTGTTCCCACAGTTGGGCGGGTGCAGGGCCTGGCACAGAGCAGAGCTCAGTAGACAGTGGCTGCAGGTCTCAGAGTCCCCGGGATGGTTGGCCAGAGGATTTTTCTTCCTCTTTTTTTTTTTTTTTTTTTTTTTTTTGGTGTGTGTGGTGCTGGGGATTGAACCCAGGGGCATTCTACCTCCAAGCTGCATCCCCAGCCTTATTTCATTCCTTATTTTGAAACAGGGTCTCACTAAGTTGCGGAGGGCCTCACTAAGTACCTGAGGCTGGCCGTGAATCCCGATCCTCTGGTCTCAGCCTCCCAAGTACTGGGATTACAAGCGTGCACCACCACGCTCTGCTTCTTTTTCTTTTTCTTTTTTTTTTTGGTACCAGGAATTGAACCCAGGGACATTCTATCTCCAAGCTACACCCCCAGCCCTATTTTTTATTCTTTATTTTGAAGCATGGTCTCACTAAGTTGTGGAGAGCCTTGCTAAATTGTTAAAGCAGTCCTTGAACCTTTGATCCTTCTGTCTCAGCCTCCCAAGTAGTGGGATTACATGTGTGCACCACCACGCCCGGCTTGGACACAGGTTTGAATTCCAGCCTCTGCCTCTAACACACTAACTCCCCAGGCAGGTGCCTAACCTTCTCAGTCAGCTTTCACCCTGGAAACAGCTTCTCCTCTCAAGGCCAGGGGACAAGCGGGTAGCTACTGTGTGGCTGGCTAGCCGGGGTGTACAGAAGGAGTCCTGCTTGGCTCTGACCAGCGGGTGACCCTGGATATGTTCCTTCTGGTCTCCAAGTCCACGAGTTTGTGGAGAAGGGTACTACATGAATCCACATGAACACAGTACTTCATATTCAGTAAGTGCTCAATTAAAACAACTGTTATGAACCCCTCCCCATTTTACAGAGTAGAAATTGAGGCTGGAGCCGGGCGTGGTGGCGCACGCTTGTAATCCCAGCATTCGGGAGGCTGAGACCGGAGGATCCGGGTTCGCGGCCAGCCTCAGCTACCTAGTGAGGCACTCCACAACTTAGTGAGACTCGGTTTCAAAATAAAGAATAAAAAATAGGGCTGGGGGTGTAGCTCGAAGGTAGAATGCCCCTGAGTTCAATCCCCAGTCCCGCAAAAAAAAAAAAGCCAGGCGTGGTGGCGCACGCTTGTAATCCCAGCATTCGGGAGGCTGAGACCGGAGGATCTGGGTTCGAGGCCAGCCTCAGCTACCTAGTGAGGCCCTCTGCAACTTAGTGAGACTCGGTTTCAAAATAAAG